>WAAE01004290.1:919653-952810 GCA_013400495.1 Nicator chloris
CCCGCATCCCGCGGGGCCGCCCCGCGCCCCGACCCGCGGAGCCACCGCCCGGCCCCGCGTCCGAGCAGCGAAGCGCTCCAGAAACGCAACAGTTTGTCCCGCGGGGATGCGACCCCCGGGAATGTCCCGCCTGGGAACTCACCGCTCCTGGCTCCGCGGGACACGAGCTGCCGCCGAGGCGCCGCTCACATCTTTCCAACTCTTTTAATTCCTCCTCTCCGGCCGGAGCCGGTGCCCAGCGCCCACCTCCTGGACCATACTGGGGCGGTACTGGCGGCACTGGGGTCCCAGAACTTCCCGGCTGCTTTGCACTTCGATTTGAAGCGCGGGCGGCCGTGCCGGAGATGCGCTCAGAACGCGACTGGCTGCGAGAGATTTTATTTTGTTTATTTCTGCTCTTCCTTCCCCTCCTTCTCCCAGTTTAGCCCAGGAACTCCCGCAGCATTGGGTAATCCTCGAGGAGGGATAACTGCTGAGATCTTTAGCGAGCTCTCCGCTACCACGGATACTTCCTAGGGCTCCAGCAGCTCTGTGAGGGATGTGCAGCTACAAGATGTGAAGGTATTTAGAAAAAAAAAAAAAAAAAAAGTAGCGGTTTCCAAGTCAAGCAGATTCCTGCAGGGAAGTGAAGCCGGGGTTTAGGACTGGAGCTACATTCATAAAAAATAAACCTATCAGTGTTGGCCTTGGTTATAAATTCAGGGAACATTCACCCCCAGGTTTGTTCTGACGGCAGCTTCTCTCCGGTTTGGGTTAAATTTGTACAATGAAGGGTTTTAGCAGTTGGGAGAGGGGGGAGGCTGCAGGCAGCGGGGCAGGAGCCTGGATGTGATGTTTGGAGGATGTCAGAGCCTTGTCTGGGGCGGGCAGGGGGACAGTGACCGTGGGCAAGGCTGCCCCATGCACAGGTGACCTCCACAGAGCTGCCTCTGGTCAGGGCAACCTCACGGGGTGATTTCTGCTGTGTTCACCCACGGAGAAGCTCAGCTGCTGCTTAAGCCCCTGGGAAACAGCTGCCCAGATGTGCTGCAGGTGGGGAAAGTCGGGGTTAGCCCTAGAAAAGGCAGCACAACTCTGGTCCTCCTCCCCAGGGTCCCGGGGCATCCCTGCCACAGGCACAGAGCAGCATGGAGCTGCTTCAGCTCAGCGCTTGGGAAGGGGTTCCATGCCTGGGCTGGGGCTGGGAGGGCGGCCCCGAGGTCTGGGGACCCAGCAGGGATCATCCAAAGGGGTCTTAGAAGGTCCCAGGGGTAACTGAGGGATTTGGACTTTTGATTGTTTTACAATATCCTGAGTACATGAGTTGAGCCATTGACTTTGTAGAAATGCCTGGAAAAATGTGGGAAATGCGCACATTTTAAAAAGTGCTCCTGACTGGATGGGACAGAATGTCTCTGTGGGTTCTGTGGAGTCAGCAGGGATGAAATCAGGAGGCAGAGCCAGGGAGAGCCGGGTGCTCCAGGCCCGAGCCCTGCGGATTCTGCCCAGCCCAGAGCCTCCCCACAAACCAAGGAACGTTCTGCTGGAAAACAGCGGGAATTGCTCTCATTTACAGCTACTCCCTTTCGCATGGAGGCTGACGTGGTGTCTTTTTGAAACGAATCGATGTCCACAAAACATTTATCAAGCAGATTACTCCAGAGCCAGGTGATGTTCCCGAGGCCGCAGGGGATGTTTTCCCCAAAACCTTCCCCTTCCCCCCCCCGTTTTTGTTACACCCCTCAGAAGAGCTGTAAGCCTTGGAAATTAATTGTGCCCCTCTCCTCTGTCACCAACCCACTTTAGAAACATTTCAAAGCATCCCGTATTTTTCACGTGCCCGTGCTCCTCGGCACAGAAAGGTTGGTTCAGCTGCAGCCTTTTTAACCACCAGTGCCGGGGGTGAAATGCTGGAGTGGGAAGTGTCGGGGACGCGAGGGGACATTGACTGGAGCGCTGCCCCTTCCTTCAGGATCCGTCCTTGTGCAGGGGCCGCAATCCCCCGGCTCGGAGCCCTCCTGGCGGCGGGGCCGCGGGCTGGGAGGTCACTGTTGTGTGACCACGAGTTCAAGAGAGAACGTGGCAGCAGCTCCCAGCGGGGACCACGGCAGCCAAAATCCCAGGCCGGGCGGGCTGTCAGGCGTGCGGGAACGCGGCGCTTCCCCCTCGCTCCCAGGGATTCCAGGGGAAACCAGCGGCGACAGGGAATGTTCGCCTCCAGGCCTGTTTGGCGGTGCGAAAGTGCTGCGACCTGCTGATGGAGACAGGTGGAATGGGGGAGGCGGACGTGAGCGCTCGGGAAAAATAAACAGCAGCCAGAAGAATATCGAATTTAAATGTTGCTAGCGGAGAACTCCACCGGCAGACTCTGCTGGAAATTATCTGAGACACCACGGCACAAAAATGCTTCCTTTTCACGAGGCAAATGATCTAATCAAGATGTATGTGCATGACAATGCGCTCGCAGGGAGAGAAAGTCGGAGTTATCTGCTTCAATTACGGCACTTCCCGTGTCCCTGTCCTGGCAAAGGATGAGAATAATAAATATAAACCGGTTTTTTTCCGAACCTGTAACCGAGTTGAGTAACTCAGATCCCATTGAGCTGCACGCGAAGTACGAAAAAAAAGAAGTTACCAGGTAAAATATTGTGAATATTCCTGAGGAATGAAATAAGAAATGAAATCGGAAATGAAATATTAAATATTATATGAAACGCTGGCTTGCAGCCAGCGGTGTCTTAATATCCAACAGGACACAGGGATGTGCCCATGAGGGAGAATTCATTGTGAGCTCCTGGCACGAGAATGGAAACTGGAGAAGGGTTTGGGGAAGTTTTTATCCTTGAATCAATCATGGAATCACAGACTGGTTTGGCTTGGGAATGACCTTCAGGATCCTGCAGTTCCAGCCACACGCACAGGGAGGGACACTCCCGCTGGATCCCACCTGTGTCCATCAAAATGAGGGCACTGCTGAAGAAATCCCTCCTTCCCCTGCTCCTGCTCCCTGCTCCTCATCCCAGCACCGGATCCCAGCAGGGCTGGGGCATCCCAGGCTCGGACACCTCGTCCCTTCCCGTGCTGGAAGGACGTGTGGGAGCAGAGCTCCTGCTGGACTTCACGCTCTGCAGGCAGCTCCCAGAGCAGAGAGCACCCAGGTGGATCCCACTGCTCCAAAGGCTGCTTCCTTCCATTCAGGTTCTGCATCCATAAATTATGGAGAGGGCTGGAATTCCTGTTTGAGCGGCTCCATGAAGGAATGAACTTTGGCTGAGCACAAATTGCACATAAAGCAGGAAATGAGATAAAAACCGATGCAGGCCTCGGTTTCTTTTGAGGTGAAATGAGGGATCCCAGGTGTCAACACCTCAGAGACCTGCCCAGGTATGGTTTGAACTCACTAAATAATGGATTTTATTTTGTCTGCTTTCTTTTGGTTGGAATTATGGCCACAATCTGCTTTTCTGCTGCGTTTCTAGAACGAAAAATCTGTGTTTTCCTGCTTGAATTTAGTTCACAATCAGGTGCTCAGTTTTTATAAGGCTCAGATTTTTATCTGTTGGACTCCTAGAAATTATGTGTGATGTAGGTAAGAGCTTATTTATTATTTATTGCTTTTATTGTAGTGTAATAGCAGTGAAATTTCAACATGAAATAAACTAAGAAAAGAAATCCTTATGCTCAGTGTATCAGCACAGAAGTGAAGGTGGCCAGGCTGACATCACAAAGCCAAGAAAGCAAGAATTTGGGGGATATTTCCATTAATTCATTCGTGCATCCTGATTATTAGCAGTACCAAAAAGTGTTTGTGACCTGCAATGCTCCATCCCAGTGATCTGCTAAAAAGTGACACTGCAAATACACTTCACTTGTTTATTTATTTCCGAAGGGATAGCTTTATCTCCTAATTTTGCTCTTGTTTCCCAGCCTTTTATAGGACTCTTGGACAGTTTATAGACAGCAGCTGACACCTGTAAAATTCACCTGGAGCTATTCAGCAGCTTAAAACACCTCGATGCAATTCATCCAGAACTCTTCATGCACAAAAGAGGCAAAAATTGATTGGAGTGGCTGAGGAACTCTTCTGTCCTGTCTTTAAAAAGTGGATATAAAGCTGTCAGCTTTTACAGCTGCCCTCACACTGCTTCAATTAAACAGAGCTTTGGAGGGGAGATTCCTTTCCCAGCCTGGAGTCCTGATGCTCCTGGAGTCAGGTCCAGTGCAGGGATGGGGTGTGAGGCAGCTTCTGCAGCACCAACTTCATCTGCATCCTCAGCAGCATCTGCATCATCTGCATCCCTTCCTGAGGAAGGGACAGAGCCCTCACTGTGCTGGGTTTTAGTTCTGTTAATGAATTCAAACCAGAAAAATAACAGATACAGAAGAGGGGCGGGGGGGGAATCTGATTTTCTCACTTTGAGAGCTTTGGCAGTGCCAGGCTGCTCCATCGGGGCTCTGTCCAGCCCAGGTTCAGGTGATCCAGGCAGGGGGGCTTTGGTGGCTCCCCAAGGCAGGCTCCAGCACACGTTCCTCAAGTTATTTGTGCTTTTTAGCATCTTAAAACCTTTTTTTGGCACAACACTCAAAGGCGCAAAGAATACGATTTGCAAGGTGCTCTTTATTTGTCCCTTGGCATCCTGGAGAAAAGGAGGCTCAGGGGGGACCTGGTGGCTCTGCACAAGTCCCTGCCAGGAGGGGACAGCCGGGGGGGTCCCCTCTGCTCCCAGGGAACAGGGACAGGAGCAGAGGGAACGGCCTCAGGCTGGGCCAGGGCAGGCTCAGGGTGGGCAGCAGCAGGAATTTCCCCATGGAAAGGGTGCTCAGGCCTTGGCACTGCCCAGGGAGGTTTGCAGTGCCCATCCTGGAGGTGTCCCAGGAATTCCTGGAGGTGGCACTGAGTGCCCTGGGCTGGGGACAGGGTGGGGATGGGGAACAGCTCGATGATCCTGGAGTTGTTTTCCAACCCCAAGGATTCTGGGATCTGTCCCTCAAAGCTGATGTTTCCAAACTACCCCAAATATTCAGTAATTATGTGTTTGTTTCCCTGGGAGCTGAGAGCTCCCGGCCTGAGGCTCCTGCAGGTCTGGGTAAAGCCCAGAACCCCGGGCTAATGCCAGCACTCACAATTATGTCAGGTTTGATCACCTGCACAAAGCTCCCCCTCCCTGGGCATCCATCAGCTCTCAGACGGGAGCAGGCAGTGATCCTTTACTCCCTGATGCCACATTTCCATGAGCATTATGCATTTCCCAGCCATTTTCCTGTATGGATATGCCAGGAATTGTGTGCAATATTCCACAATGGTTCCAGCAGTGGTGCACAGGGGAACATTGCAGCATTAACCACCTCTCACCTCACCCATTTCCCTGTTTCTCCTCCTCACGTAGAGCAGCCCAAGGAGCTGATTTCCAGCTTGAGTGCCATATAATCACTTGTTACACCTAACAGCACACTTCCTTTTAATGCCTCAGTCCTGGGGGCTGCCACAGGTTTGGGGTGGCTTCAGTGAGTCCCTGTAAAACACTGAGCCCACCAGACCCAATCCCTGGAATAAAACTGCCTGAGGGCTTCACCAAACCCTCTCTGGATGTGGACACAACTTAGAACATTGATTTTAAAAAGGTGAGTTACGGAGAGTGCACAACAACCTTGGGTAAGTTTTTGCCAGTGATTAATTATTCCTACTGACGCAATTTTCTCCTTATTTCCAACAGCAGCTCTTCCCTGTTTGGTGCTGGACCTTGTGCTCTGACTGCTCTGGCCAGTGGGATTTGCAGCTCAGGGAATTCCTCCTGGATTTTGGATCCAAACACAAACCAGAGGAGCTGCCGAGTGCCTGAGTTCGGACAGATGAGACGCCAGCTTAGAAGGAACAATACTTCAATCAAAAGTTTAAATTACTGCATTTATTCATTTAAGAGGACTCTGTGTGTGCCCTCTGAGTGCCCTGAGGAATCCCAGGAATCCCAGCCCAGGAGCCACCAGCCCACCTGGGAGCCACCAAGGAGGATCAGAAGGGACTTTCTTGCCCTCTGAATCTCCCTGCAAGGAGGGTCTGGCTGGGGTTTGGCCTCTTCTCCCACAACAGGACAAGAGGAAACGGCCTCAAGTTGTACCAGGGGAAGTTTAAATTAAATATTGGGAAAATTCCTTGTTGTCCAGCCCTGGCACAGCTGGAGGCCCCATCCCTGGAGGGGTTTCAAAGCCCTGTGGATGTGGCACTTGGGGACATGGTGAGTGGTGGCCTGGGCAGTGCTGGGGGTGTTGGGCTCAGTGACCTTGCTGGGCTTTCCCACCCTGCTCAGTTCTGGGATCCTGTGGCTCTCTGTGTCCCCAGCACCCACAGAACCCCCCCAAAATCCCCACCCTCGGGGGTGGAGGGGTCAATTGGGTCAGAAACAGCCAGGTTTGGGTTCCTGCAGTCCAGGGCTGTGCCAGGTGCTGCTCTCTGCATCAGCAAGAGCAGGGTTTGCCCAGGTAGGGCCAATATTCCCAGCCAGGATTATTTGGGGGCTCCTGCCCGGCCAAGGCTTTTTGGGATTGCCCCCAGCAGGGGCTGGCCCTGGTGGGGGCTGTTCCCTGGTGCACAGAGCAGCTGTGCAGGAGGAGAAGTCTCTGCCTGTGAGGATCCAGGGCTGGTGGCTCAGGAAGGGTTTCCCTGCCCTGGGGGATGCCCCAGGATCTGCTGGGCTCTGAGGAGGAGGTGAAACCTTGGAGGGTCACCCTCGGAGGTTTTAAACTCACCAGAACCTCTAAGCTTTGTGATGTGTGCAGAGCTTCGGAGTCTGGGGTTTGTTTGAGGGGTGGTAATTTGGGCAGGATGGTTTTATCCCTCACATCCCCTCCCTGGAGCTGCTGGGAGCTCAACCATTCCCTTGGTGGGGGCAGCCTGGACCTCTGGGTGCTCAGAGGTGGGCAGACCCTTTTTTGGGAGCAGAGGAGGCAGCACCTGCAGGTTCATGCCCCAGGTGATGTGAGCAGCTCGATGGGAGTGTCTGAGAGCACAAAAAGCCTCTTTAATTTGGATTTAATTTGAATAGTGAGGCCTTGTGTGAGCTCCCACTGCTGGCTCTGAGGAAAGCAGCCCGTGTGTGTACAATAATGTGACCCCTTTTAGTTAATGTGCTCTAAATTATTATTTTTGAGGCTGATATGAAGCTGGGAGAGAGCTGCTGGAAAGCCCAGGGGGAATTTGGGGGTGCCTGGATCTGTTTGGCACAGCCAGCTCTCCCAAAATGGGGTAAAACCCTCCCTGTGTGCTTAAAAGTTGCGAAAATCCAGAGGTTCAACGTGGATTAATGCACAAAAAAAGGTAAGGGAAGCAGGGAAACCAGGAAGGAAACTGCTGCTGCTTTTTTCCTCTTAAATGCTTACAAAAAAAAAAAAGAAAAGGGGAGATATTTCTTCCCCAGGCTGGTTTGTGGGAAGCCATGCCCAGAGCAGAGCTGTGGGGAGAGCATCCCATGGCAGGGCTCTGCAGGGCTTGGCCCAGGCTGTGCCCACAAACCCGGAGTGGGATCTGCATTTACAGCTGGAATCCCTCAGGGATGTGAACTTCGGGCTACAATTCCACGGTGATGAGGCCAAAGGCAAGAAATATCTTTTCTGGGCTTTGTCAGAAAGCCAAAGTGCCCACTGTGGGTGTTTTCTGGCAGAGCCCAGGCGTGCAGAGACCCCAAGACTCTGAGAGCAGCTGGGACACTCCAGCCCTGGCTGAGCTCTGAGCAAACCCTGCTGCACATCCTTTGGGAAAGGGGAAAAGGAGCTGTTTCCACTCAGGAACTGGCAACTGCAGAGCAAAATAAATCACCGTGCTGAGATGGCATCAGTTGATACAGAAATCAACTGTATTGACTTAAAGTAGCATTAGAAATGCCACGAAATTAAAAAAAAAAAATTCTTGAAGCTCTTAAAGCTGGGTAAATATAAAAGTACAATTAGTAGAGCTGCTGGTGGAGAGAAGACATGCCCTGAAATCCTGGGGTCCATGTGTGTCCCCAGCCACAGCTGACGTGGGATGGGTCCCACCCTTGCACTCTGGAGCATCACCTGGTGCTGCTCAGCCAGGAGTGAGCAGCTCTGATTATTCCTCCTCTCAGGTGATATTTAAAATTCCTGCACTGTTTAAGAAGGGTATTGTGGGCTTTAATGTGGGAGGCACAATGTGAAGAAGGTGCATGACCAGTGTGGGGGGAAATACTGGATTTATTTTACTGAAAAGGGGAGGAAAGTTGGGAAAAGGATATTTGTTTTCTGTGGGGTTCAAAGCAGGCACTGGCAGAGGCTTTCTGTACCGTTTCACACCCGTGTTGATGGCAACATCTGTAAATTGTCTGATGCCTGAAACGAGCTGGATATCACTGCAGAGGAATTATCTGCGCTTTCAGAAGCTCCACTTGATTTGCTTTTGAAAATCAGCTTGGACTGAATGGATCTGCCTGATCCGGGTTGTTTGGGGTGCTAACTGCAATCCTCCAGCCCTAAGACTTCAAGATCTGCTGCAGATGTCCCGGTAGATCCTGTCAGGGCAGTTAAAGGATGAGAAGACCGGTGTTTACGGGCTCTTTCTGTCTCCTCGTGCTGCCGGAAAGAGCCGGGAGGTGTTATCGGGGCTGGGATGTTATCGGGGATGGGATGTTACCGGGGATGTTATCGGGGATGGGATGTTATCGGGGATGGGATGTTATCGGGGATGGGATGTTACCGGGGATGGGATGTGGTGTTACCTGCGATGTTGTCAGGGATGTGATGTTATTGGGGATGGGATGTTATCAGCGATGTGATATTATCAGGGATGTTACCGGGGCTGGGATGTGGTGTTACCTGCGATGTTGTCAGGGATGTGATGTTATCAGGCATGCGATGGTATCAGGGATGTTATCGGGGCTGGGATGTTAACGGGGATGGAATGTTAACGGGAATGGGATGTTATCGGGGCTGGGATGTTAACGGGGATGGAATGTTAACGGGAATGGGATGTTATCGGGGCTGGGATGTTAACGGGGATGGAATGTTAACGGGAATGGGATGTTATCGGGGCTGGGATGTTAACGGGGATGGAATGTTAACGGGAATGGGATGTTATCGGGGCTGGGATGTTAACGGGGATGGAATGTTAACGGGAATGGGATGTTATCGGGGCTGGGATGTTAACGGGGATGGAATGTTAACGGGAATGGGATGTTATCGGGGCTGGGATGTTAACGGGGATGGAATGTTAACGGGAATGGGATGTTATCGGGGCTGGGATGTTAACGGGGATGGAATGTTAACGGGAATGGGATGTTATCGGGGCTGGGATGTTAACGGGGATGGAATGTTAACGGGAATGGGATGTTATCGGGGCTGGGATGTTAACGGGGATGGAATGTTAACGGGAATGGGATGTTATCGGGGCTGGGATGTTAACGGGGATGGAATGTTAACGGGAATGGGATGTTATCGGGGCTGGGATGTTAACGGGGATGGAATGTTAACGGGAATGGGATGTTATCGGGGCTGGGATGTTAACGGGGATGGAATGTTAACGGGAATGGGATGTTATCGGGGCTGGGATGTTAACGGGGATGGAATGTTAACGGGAATGGGATGTTATCGGGGCTGGGATGTTAACGGGGATGGAATGTTAACGGGAATGGGATGTTATCGGGGCTGGGATGTTAACGGGGATGGAATGTTAACGGGAATGGGATGTTATCGGGGCTGGGATGTTAGCGGGGCTGGGATGTTATCGGGGATGTTTTCACCGCTGTGATGTTATCCGGCTTTGCAGCCCTGCCATCTACCGGCTGCTTCCCTGAAAGCTCCAGCTCCGCAAGCCCTCAGAGAAAGCGCTTGAACTTCTTAAACTCCCGGAGGGGAGATGTCGATCAGGTGAAAGCAGGAAACCCGTCCCTGGCAGGGTGGGCAGCCCTGGCACAGGGTGCCCAGAGCAGCTGTGGCTGCCCCTGGATCCCTGGCAGTGCCAAGGCCAGGCTGGACACTGGGGCTGGAGCAGCCTGGGACAGTGGGGGGTGTCCCTGCCATGGCAGAGGGGAACTTTGAGGATGATCTTTAAGGTCTTTTCCCACTCAAACCATTCTGGGATTGTTCACCTGAGCCGTGGGTGCTGCTCCCAGCAGGGCTGAGCAGGAGAAGCTCTGGCTCTCCCTCATTCCAGCACAGGGCCCAGTTGTTCCCCTGGACTCTTTTCAAGCCTGTGTGGACAGCGGGCTCAGCAAGGGCTCCCTCAGCTCTGCTGGCCCCCTGCGCCTGCCCCGAGCCAAGGCACAGGGACAGTGACACCCAGCGTGGGAGGGACACGCAGCTCGAAAGGTCACGCCTGCAGCCTGCCTCGGGGGCTCCTCAGCACACACAGGGCTCGGTGCTCCCCCTCTCCCGAGCAGGATTGCTGCTTTTGCACTGCCTGGGAAGGGCAGCTGTCCCTGTGCTGGCTCACAGGTGTTACTGGGCCTTGCTGAACTCGGTGGATGCCTTGAAAGAGCAGAGATCCCACCGGGCTGTGACGTGATCGATGGAGAAGAGGTGCAAAGGCACTGTGGGGGAAACCTGCACGCCCTGCCCCTGCTCCATCCCCTCCTTGGCCACTTTCCCAGCTGTACTCCCTGCTTTTAGCACTGCCAGTCCCTGCTGGGATGTCACAGTGCTTTGAGAAGAGCCAGCCCAGCTCACCCAAGTCCTTGCTGAAGGAGGAAGCAATAATTCTTTATTTAAAAGAGATTACAGCTTGCTGATGTAAACGACTGTAGCTCTTGATTTGATCATGAACCTGAGGGCTCTGGAGCCTTCTGCTGCTCAGAGTAGAAGTGGCCCTGGGGCTGAGGAGGACCTTGGGGTGGGCTCAGGGTGGTTGTGCCCAAATTCAGGTTTGCAGGGAGGAAGCAGAGCTGGGTCTCTGTGTGGCAGCAGGGGAGGGGCTGCACCTGCATCTGCCCCTGGGCTGAGGAGCCTCAGAATCCTTGGGGTGGGAAAGCCCTCCCAGCCCAGGCAGTCCCCCCTGTGCCCATCCCCACCCTGTCCCCAGCCCAGAGCACTCAGTGCCACCTCCAGGAATTCCTGGGACACCTCCAGGATGGGCACTGCAAACCTCCCTGGGCAGTGCCAAGGCCTGAGCACCCTTTCCATGGGGAAATTCCTGCTGCTGCCCACCCTGAGCCTGCCCTGGCCCAGCCTGAGGCCGTTCCCTCTGCTCCTGTCCCTGTTCCCTGGGAGCAGAGGGGACCCCCCGGCTGTCCCCTCCTGGCAGGGACTTGTGCAGAGCCACCAGGTCCCCCCTGAGCCTCCTTTTCTCCAGGCTGAGCCCCTTTCCAGCTCCCTCAGCCCCTCCTGGGGCTCCAGCCCCTTCCCAGCTCTGTTCCCTGCTCTGGACACGCTCCAGCCCCTCCAGGTCCTTCTTGTCCTGAGGGTCAGAACTGGACACAGCATTTAAGGTGTGGCCCCATCAGTGCCAAGTACAGAGGGACAATCCCTGCCCTGGTCCTGCTGCCACATGATTTTTAGTAGAAAATAGTATAAAAATGTGCTTTCCTTAGACTCTGCTTCCTTCTGAAGTTCCGTATTACTGTGCACTTTGTTTTCCTGCTTTTAAATCATAAATCAGCTGCTCCCAGTGCAAGGCCTTTCTTCAGCTGTCGGTGTTAAACTGGGCACTGGGGTGATCTCTGTGGTCCCCTTTTTTTCCACGAGATTGTAGGGAGAATTCCTGTGGGGTTAATGGTGGGGTGATGCCTAAAAAGGAGCAACGTTTCCCCCTGGTCCCTGTAATTTTGGCACCACTGGGCTCCCCACGGGAAAGCCTTCCCCGGGAGCTGCTGGCTCCGGCATTCCTGGAGCTCTCCCTGCTGCCCAGCTCTTCCTGGAACAACTCTGTGCAGCTGAGTGAGGCACTGGTCCCACCAAAATCAATGCAATCGACTGCCCGGCGCTGATGTATCAGTCCTGCTGAATTACAGCTCTCAGCTCTCACCCCAGAGATGCCATGGGAAAAGCTTTTAGTGGCTACCACAGCCTGAATTCCTGCCCAGCCCAATTCCTGCTCTGCCGTGCCAGGCACGGCCCCCGAGCCCAGTCAGCTGCTGCTGAGAGTGTGTGTGGCAGAGAGGATCCAAACTGCTTAGGAAGATCAAGCCCTTGTTTGTAAAGGCTTAAAAATATCATCTCACCAAGCAGAGGCTGTAATTTCCTGGGCCTTATGGGTGAGGATGCTCAGCCTCAGCAAAGGGGGTGGTGCTGCTGGAACTTGGGCTGTGTTTGACCTGGAGCTTCAAGAAACTGCTCCCAATCACAAAGGCACCAAGCCCAGGGCATCCTGCACCCTGCCAGGGGCTCTTGGCATGGGCCAGGGCTGTGCCTGTGCTGCTGCTGGGCACGGACCAGCCCTGGGCTCCCCCAGCTCTCCCGGCCACCTCTGCTGGCTGTGGCCTTTGCTGGCAGAAGCTGTGGGACTTTGCAAGGTGCATCCACCCTGACCTGCCCATTCGGTGCTGTTCCACAGAAACTGGAAATTCCTGTGGAATTTGGGCTGCCAGGGCAGCGAAGGGCACTGTTGGTTGTTAGGTTGAGGCTCTGAATCACCCAAATTAACCCACCACAAAATCATGATTATCAGCTCAAAATGTTTCACTTTTGACTGCAGCAGCTAATTTGATTTTTGGTTTTTTTTGGCTTCAGACAAATCTTCCTGCACAGTTTGCTGTGAGAGCTCTGTGGCTGGAGGGGTGACAGCGAGGGTGCAGGGATGGGGACACAGCATCTCCTGTGGTGGGACATCTCTGGGCACTGTGACTAGCTGGTGATGGCACCCCTGTCGGTGCTGCCACTTTCAGGGCACACCAGTGCCCTGCGTGCCCTGCCAGCTCTGTGGTGGGTCTGGCTGTCCCCAAAAAGGCTGTGGGCACAGGGTGGGCTGTGCCTGGGGGAGCTGCCAGGCCTCCCACGGCGGTTCCTGTAAACATCTGTCAATATCAGTCACATATTCTAGGTTTTTAATTGATCACGCTGCCTCCCTGGCCGTGGTGTTTTTTCCAGGGTTTTCCCATAATAATGGCTCCTAATGAAGCTGGTTATGTCTCCCGTAAGGAACATTAATAGAGGAATGCATTGTTCTGAAGGTACAGCTCTGCATCGGGTGAGCTGCAGCGAGCGGCGGATGCTGAGAGCTCACCACAGCCCTGCTGCACCAGATCCCACAATCCCAGACTGGTTTGGGTGGGAGGGGACCTTAAAACCCACCCAAAAAAAACCCCACCCACACCTCCCACTGTCCCAGGTTGCTCCACCCTGGCCTTGGGCACTGCCAGGGGTCCAGGGGCAGCCACAGCTGCTCTGGGAATTCCAGCCCAGCCCTTCGCAGGGAAGAATTCCTTCCCGATATCCATTGAAATCTCCACTTTTCCAGTGGGAAGACATTCCCTGGGTACCTCCCAGCCCCAATGTCCAGCCTGGCCTTGGGCACTGCCAGGGATCCAGCCACAGCTGCTCCGGGCACCCTGTGCCAGCCTGCCCACCCTCCCTGGTGTGCGTCACTACTCCGAGGTGCAAAGGGAGGCACAAAGGAGGAGTGAGGGACGTGGAACTCCTGGTGGTTATTCCTACTTATCCCACGGGTCAGGAGGCTCAGGTATCGCGTTCCTCCCCCCGGTTCTCCCTCCCCCGGCGAATCCCGGGCCGCTGTTGTCTCCGAGCTCAGGTAATCTCCCGTGCGTGTTCCCGTGGACATCCCCCCGAAGTCGGGCTGCTGCTCCCCTCTCCAGGCAGGGAGCGCTTCCATGGCGGTGGCTGTGAAATGCAAATCGCCGCTGGCTGATTACCGCCTCATTAAAATGCGTAACCCAAAAACTCTTCTCCCCTCATTACGGAGCTCCGCGCTGTATCACCCCACACTGCAAAGCAGCTGCGTGTTGGCTCTTTGATATTGGAAACCCTATTGTCATTAACCTCATTATGACAACACTCCTTTATGATATTTGAAGCGCCTGCCTTTCAAGGAGGATGCTATAAGGATGATAATATTTTGCTGTTTTGCATAATGCAAAGTGGAGGGGGGGTGTGGAAAACAGGCAGCAGGAGATGAGGAGACTTGGATTATTTATTGTATCCTCAGGAACAGTTGTGCTTCTGGAAGTTTGGACACCAGTAAATGCTTGTGAGTTGGACAGGGATCTTTCAGCAGGTGGGAATGGCGGAAAATGTCGTTTTTACCCCAAAACGTTGTGTTGCTGTGGATAAATAAACCTGAGTTGTAGGAGACATAAGGTGTTGTATTTTGAATTTCTGAGGTGCCAATCCCACAGGGATCATTCTCCCCTGAACTTCTTCTTGTTTGTTGTATGATCCGTCCTGAGGAAACATCCCCTGAACGCAGTAATTCTTCTACCCATGAAAGTGCTTTCAGCTTTTACAGGTTATTTTACCTTGTTTTTATTTTTGTTTTGGTTTTTGTGATTTGTTTGTTTGTTTGTTTGTTGTTTTTTCTTTTTTAATCTTGACTTTGAGGCTGGCAGCAGCTGGAGCTGCAGGTGGTGTCCAGTGGGCACATACACCTTGGATCTGCACAACTGACATGTTTGTTTTCTTTCCTTGTAATCCCCAATGCTCCAATTTTTACAGGGCTGGACCCTTCACAGAAAACTAATTTTGGGCTTGGATTTTTTGTTTCCATCTCTCAGGTCAAGACAGAAAAGGAACAACTGCAGAGGGTTCAGTGGAGGGCTGTGAAGCCAAGTCCTGGCAGGAGGTTGTGGAGTCTCCTTCCCAGCTGGAGGTGATCAGAACCCACCTGGATTTGGTCCTGTGCATCCTGCTCGTGGTGACCCTGCTTTGGCAGGGCTTGGAGCAGATGATTTCCAGAGCCCCTTCCAGCCCAGCCCCTCAGGGATTCTGTGCAGGGGCAGGAGAGGTGTGGGCAGTGCTGCATCCTCCCTCCTCTTCACGGCCTCAGGATGCCCAGGGCAGGCTCAGGGTGGGCAGCAGCAGGAATTTCCCCATGGAAAGGGTGCTCAGGCCTTGGCACTGCCCAGGGAGGTTTGCAGTGCCCATCCTGGAGGTGTCCCAGGAATTCCTGGAGGTGGCACTGAGTGCTCTGGGCTGGGGACAGGGTGGGGATGGGGCACAGCTTGGACTCAATCTTGGAGATCTTTTCCAAGCTCAGCGGTGTTTCTGCCCCCCTTAACCAGCAGAAATTTATCTCCAGTTAAACGTGACAATTTCCAAACCAGAGCAGGGTTCAGAGGCAGGATCTTCCCTGGCATCACATGCTGTGGGTGGGGCAGCGCTGAGCTCTCACCCTCAGGGTGGTGGTGAGGGCAGCAAACCCCACCCAGGCCCCGGCGTGGCCTTTCAGCTGATTCCCAAACTTCGGGGCTGCTTTGTTTACACTGCACAAGTGATGCTCCATCTGCATTTCTGATCGGGAATGCCTCTTTCCATGCCAGTGCACTCCAGTTTGGCGGCCTCCTCTCTGGGGCGAATAACAAAGAGCATGCCAGTTGTCGGGAGGAGCAGAGGCTTTCAGCATCACAAAAGAGCCCATTTGATCAGAAAATCTAATAATGTGCAACACTTTTGTGAACCAAACCCTGTGTGACCAGCTGGAACTTTGAAAGATTTCACAAGAAGCCGTGGGGACTGTTAATCACAGCAGAGGCAACTTTTCAGCAATTCCTGAACCAGCGTGGAGTTCCATAATCTGTGCAAGGGCAAAGAGGGCTGGGGGATGCTGTAGGGGAGGAGGTTTTGTGTACAGAGTGTTTGTCCAATGAGCTGCTGCTCAGGACAGGGAAAACCAGGGTGTTCAGCTCCCATCAGCAGCCTCAGGTCACATTAAAGACACTGAATTTCTCCTTTCCATGTTTTTGTCCAGGATGTGGCTTCCTCGAGGTTTTGGAGCACACGTGCAGGACTCGCTGGCTGTAGCTGCTCTGCACAGCAATGAGAGAGCAGGGATCCCTTTTTAACCTTTAGAAAAAGGTTAAACTTGGGAATTAATGCAATTCCAAGTGTTCCTCTGACGACAGGTGTGCCAAACACCCAGCTCCCTGGTTGTGCTGGGTCAGACATCACATATTTAACTGTGCATTACAGAAGAGCCTCAGGAGCCCGGTGATGCTTCCAAGAAGGCAGCTGTGTAGAGTTCCCAAATCCCTGAGGTTGGAAAAGCCCTCCCAGACCATCGAGTCCAACCTGAGCCTGATCCCCACCTTGTCACCAAGGGCCACCTCCAGGAATTCCTCCAGGGATGGGCACTCCAAACCCCTCTGGGCAGCCCCTGCCAAGGCCTGACCTCCCTTTCCATGAAGAAATTCTTCCTGATGTCCAAAAATACGTAATCATTAATGAATTATTTGGGATGTTATAGGGAGACATCTTTCCTGCATGTTTAATTCTGGGGCTGGAGGGCAGCAGGGGCCTGAGGGTGGAGGAAGCTGAGGTGTGTTGGATCCAATCCCCAATAACAGGATGGGGTGACAGAGGCTTTCCACGAGTTTTTTATTCCATCATCAGTCTCAGTGAAGGCAGAGACATAAAAGATGGTAAAACTCACACCACAACAACAGAAGCCAAAGTTCTCTTTGTTCCAAGGCCTTTAAAAAGTTTTTTAGCCAACAGGCCAATGCTCAAAGCTTACAGACATCTCCTTAAGGCAATCACTGAACACCACACACACACCTCACAGCACACAAGAGCTGCTTGGTTTATATTTTTTGCAGCTCTGAAACTTTCTATGCTCCAAATATTTCCAGGCCTAAAATTCAACTCTGTTTCCAACCTCTATCTATGTGAGCTTATTGCAAGGCTGTGAAAGTCCTCTGCTTTTTCAGCTCCCACAGAGGTGCTCAGCCCTTGGACTGTCCCATCCCTACTGATCTCCTTGGGAAGCACAAGTTGGTGCTAATTCTGTGAGCTCTGGGCAGCCTGGTCTAGTGGGAAGTGTCCCTGCTTGTGGCAGGGGTTGGGCAGGACGGGCCTGGAGGTCCCTTCCAACCCAAACCAAGGTCTGTGATCCAACAGCCATCCAGCTCTTCCATGGCTGTGGGTTATCCATGCAAATTTCATAACTGAGCCACTGACCTCACAAGACATCCAAAGCCACCCCCTTTATTAATTATTCTCATCCAAAATCACTTATTTGCACAAGCCAGTCTCAGTCCTGGCTCCTTCAGAGTGCTGCTGTTGGTGGGGAGGGAGGGAGGGCTGGCTCTGCTGCTGGTATCCCTGCAAACATCCTTTATTTCCTACAGGAAGGTTAAAATCCTGCATTTCAACTCTGGCTTTCTTCTCTCTTTCCTTTTTAGCAAAATCTGCTTAAATTTTGAACTAGGTTCTTGAACAACTCGGAAGGCCCTCCCTGGTGAATTCCCCCACCATTAAGGCTGCTCTTTACAGATGTTTCCCGTTCATTTTGGTGGAATGAAATGGCAGTTCTGTCTCTCACATGACGGGTAAAAGCCGCAGTAAACTGAGACTGAAACACAAGTACAACCCACAAGGGAAGCACTACCACAGGTTTAATGTATTCCCCTCAGAAATCACAGAAGTCTTTCAGGGTCTTGTGTGCTCCTCCTCAAACTGGTGCGTGCCCTGCCCGGCTGAGGGCACCTGTGTGTTTTACATTGGGTGCCTGGGGTGGTTTCCAAGCAGGTGCTGAGGCTGCAGGGACCTCTCTGCTTTCAGCAGCCGTGAGCTGGGGCTGCTGGTGCAGCTCAGGAACCTTCTGCAGGTTTGGTGGTGGTTGCAGGTTGTGGTGCTGGGCAGGGAGGGGTTGTGCTTTTCGGGTGCTGGAACAACCCATGCCACGCTGCAAGTTGTTTTGTGGAATCACGGAGAATGCTGAGCTGGAAGGGACCCACAAGGATCGAGTCCAAGCCCAGACAGCCCAAAAATCCCATCTGGGCATCCCTGGGTGTCCAAACGCTCCTGGAGCTCTGGCAGCCTCAGGGCTGTGCCCATTCCCTGGGGAGCCTGGGCAGTGCCCAGCACCCTCTGGGGGAAGAACCTTTTCCTAAAATCCAACCTAAACCTCCCCTGGCACCACTTCCTGCTGTTCCCTCAGGTCCTGTCAGCAGAGCCCTCATGCACAGCTCATTACACAAAACAATTATTTATTTCAGTCCACGTTTTGCTGGGATTGTTGATCCAATGACAAAACCAGGAGCTGTGATTCCAGGCAGCTCTGGGTGCAGTTGTCAGAGCATCAGCTGTACACGCTCCCCAAAAATGCCTCCTGCCCTGTTTTGGAATGCAATTAGAAGTGGTTGTGTTTGTGCCTCTGCTAGGAGCCCAAGTTTTCCAGTTGCTGAGCAGTTTTCCCTTATTTGACATCTTTTCCCTTTCCTTCAGCCCTAGAGAATCTTTATGAAATAGCCAAGTGCTGAACTTTGACCAGGAAGGCAGGGAAAGGTGGGTGTGTGAGAGCCAGGAGGTGGTAGCTCAGGCTCAGGATTAGATGAGGATTAAGAAATGCCCAAATGAGAGGAAACAGGGACAGAATTATCAGGTGAGCTGGAAGGATGAGCTGATTCCTCCAGCAAACTCCAGACAGGAGCTGGGCCGCGGGATCCCAAGGCTCAGCCCCTCGTCCTGGTGCTGCTGCTCCAGTTTCTCTGTTGTCTTGCACTGAAAATTTGTCACCAAGTCTGCAATGGAAATACTTCTGTAATTGCCCGTATTATATGGATCATTGACCTTCAACAGGGAAGCTGCTGAAGCAACTGTCCATTTATCTGGAAAATTACCACATGGCAAGAGCACATTAGGCTGCTTCCCTCTGTCTCCTCCAGCAAGGGCTTTTAGCTGCTGGACCACAAATCCCTGCCCGTGGTTCCAGCTGCAGCTTTGGTGCTGGGATACAGGAGGAAAAGGGGATGTGAAAGGGCTTCTCCCACTGCAGCAGCTTGGTGGGGTTTGACATCCTCTGAGGGGCAGCAAACCCCGGCTTTGGGTCCCCAAGTTAAATTTCAGGTTGAAAATAGAGAGGTAGAAGTTGTAGGTCAACGAAACGGTGTCAGAGATGACAGGCAGCCTGCAGGGCCAGTGCTCCTGCTGCAGCACAGTGCCTAAAAGAAAGGGTAAATGCAGTGACAATGTCGTAATAAATGAGCAATACACTATTGGGGCATTGGAATGTGCCTGGCTGTGCCTGTGCTCCAGCCTGGAGCATCCCCAACATGGTGCCACACCAAATTCCGACAGAGCTGCTTTGCATGGAGCTGCTGGTGGCTTTGAGGACATGAAGGTTCAGCATTTTTAGAGAATCCCTCATGTTTTGGGTGGGGAGAGACCTTGAATCTTCCCCAGTGCCACCCCTGCCATGGCAGGGACACCTCCCACTGTCCCAGGCTGCTCCAGCCCCAATGTCCAACCTGGCCTTGGGCACTGCCAGGGATGGGACATTTTCCCCAAATTCTGCCCAGTTCAGTCACAGGAGGTTTGATCACATCCCAGGCTCCACGAGTGGAGTTCTCGTGCAGAATTTTCTTCATTTCCAGTGCTTTTGTGGCATTAAAATTCATGTTTCAGGCACAGGATTTCTGTGTGTGCCCAGCCCTGCTTCTCATGGAGGGGTGGCTGCTCAGGGGCTCTTGAGTTTTGGGGGCAAAATGAACCCCTTTTAGTGGAGTTTTGGGGGCAAAATGAACCCCTTTTAGTGGAGTTTTGGGGACAAAATGAACCCCTTTTAGTGGAGTTTTGGGGGCAAAATGAACCCCTTTTCGTGTTTGTTCAGCAAAATGTGTTTATGGAAACAGCTTCAGGTAAAGTGGGGGAACGAAGCCAAACTTTTCAGCTACAGTTTTGTGCAAACTGAAATAGGATTATTTACTATAAATACACAGTGTTATTTCCTTCCCTAGTGTGGCTGCAGTTTTCAGCTCTGACTTCGTGAGCTGATGTTTATCAGGCAAAACAAAGGATAAAATTAGCTGCTCGTTAAGTTTGGTTCCACCTCTCTTATCTTGTAACTCTGCCTGAGGGTTTAAAAAGAGCCAACTGAACAAGCAGCTCCCCGGAGCCCAAGGCCGTGTGCTGTCCTTGCTGGGGTTCCAGGGCAGAGCATCCTCCTGCCACTAATCCTGGATGTCTACAGGAAAAAATTCCTAATATCAGATATCCTAAACACGCGGCTTTATTGACCCTTCCTCGAGCACTGGCAATGCCTTGAGCTTTAATTCAATGTCTATTAATAATCCATTTAAAAGAAGCATTTCCTATTTTCCTTGAGACTCTTGCACGATCCTGGAGCAGTTTCTGTTGGGATTCTCCAGCTGGATGATTCCTTTGCTTTATCCCGTAATTTGCAGCACTCTCCCATGAATACAGCACCTCAAATAAAGCCCCCAAATTTTCTCCTGTGAATATTTGTATTTTTACTCACATCACTGGTGGGGAAGATGGAGCTGGGGGATCAGATCCCTTCCTCACTTCATTTCTTCCTTCAAGAAACTTTTTCTGCTTTTTTGATTTTTTTCCTCCCCACATGAAATTTTACTTAGAAACAGAAATTTAAGTTAAAACACTTTAATTGAAGGTTTCCTTTAGAGCAGGTTAAGATATCTCTTAACCCTGGTGGGATGGAGGGGTTGTTTTGGGAGAAGGAGCTGGAATTTGCCATGTCTGATCCATGAAATTCCAGGGAGAAGAGCAGTGAATCTTCTGCCTGGGTATTTTCTTTCTTAATCCTGTATTAAGCTTTGGGCTCTGTTTCCAGGAGAAGTTCAGCAATGGAAAAAACAAAATCTATTTTTTAAAAGTTGAATGCCTTTTAAATATAGTTTATAGTTGGAAGTTTTCAACGAGCTCATTCAGAACTTGCATGGAAAGTTTGGAGATTTACTTTTAAAGACTGTAATTAATTGTAATTTAATCTGGCCCCTAAGCAAATGCCTTGAAATACATCTCCTCTTTCTCTTATTTCCCACAATTTATGTTACCCTGGGATGTGCCAGGATCAAGATTGGAGCAGCCCCATCTGCAAGAGGCTCACATCACACTCTGCTGTGACTTTGGATGCTGCCATAAATCAAAATATTCTTAATTGTAATATTCTCCTTAGTGCTCTCCTGTGTCTTTTCCAGCCCGGGCTGCCTCCCCTGTGTTGTTCCATTTATCTCCCGAATCCCACCCTGGAGGCAGAACACAGAAATCCTCAGGAGAGGGGCAGCAGCATCAGGAACCACCCCAAGGTCCTGTGGGGTGGCTGCAAATTGGGATCAGCACAGGCAGGGTGACCCAGTGGTGAAAGGGGGGCGTGACAAAGCATTTGTGTGGAATTTTGTACAGCACGTGCAGCAAAAGGAAAATCCTTTAATCCCAGGATAAACTTTGAGGTGAAGGTGGTGAAGGTGACTGAAGTTCCAGGCCAGGCTGGACATTGGGACTGGAGCAGCCTGGGACAGTGGGAGGTGTCCCTGCCATGGCAGGGGTGGCACTGGGTGGGCTTTGGGCTCCCTCCCACCCAAACCAGTCTGGATTCCGTGATGGAATGATGGGATGAAGTTCCCATTTCTCTGCAGAGCAGGGCAGGGATTCTCCAAGCCATGGAAGAGGGGCACGCAGCAGATGGGGGCTGAGCTCTGCTTCAGCCTTTGGGCAAAGCCGGGATTTTCAGCCTTGCAGGCAGTCAGGGTGTCCTGGCCAGGAGCCGAGGTGGGGCTGGTGCAGGGCAAGGGAGGCTTGGCCCAAAGCCCAGCAGGGAGCCCCGAGTGCCCCTGTGCTGTGCCAGGGCTGAGGCCACACCTGGTGGGACACGGAGGGCTCTGCACAGCCCTGGACCTGTGCAGGGCTGCAGCTGCTCTCTGCCTGGCAATCTCCAAATATTTGCATTTTGCTCTGGAGCTGCCCAGCCAGTGCTGAGAGCAGGATGAGGCCCCAGCCAGCCTTTGTTTTGTTAGTGTGAGGAGTTTGTTCCAGGCTTCATTTTCACTCCCTAAGCCTCCCTGTGATCTGCCTCGTGCATCTGTTTCCCCTTGATCTCGCTGCCTGACTGACAGCTACTTTACACCAGCATTATCTGTCAAAACATTATTTAATGGAATCCCTTCTAGAAGGAGTTTTTGTTATTATTAGAAATCAAAATGCGGTGATAATTGAATCCCTTTGTATTCCCTGTGTAGCACAGGGAGTAAGACACATTCACACCTGAGGGGAAAACACATCTGGATTTCCTCTTTGCCCCAAGTCCAGGAGCTCTCCCTCTGCCTGCCTTTGATTCTCCTGCCTCAGAGGGGGAGGAAATTTGCAATGTGTGCATCTCATCTGAGGGAAACAATGCCATACATACACTGATTTTCTTCTTAATTTTTTTTTTTTTGCTGTAGAAATGACATTAAATAAATACATAGCGGGCTGCAGTGTCACAACAAGGAGATGTACAATTACGGAGACAAAATACCCCAAGGAAATCAACACAAGGCTTATTAATATCCAGGCCTGCAGAAGACAACTGTCAGACAATTGGTCAACAAGGTACATGGTATCTGTTAGATACTGACTAACCCATTATGATCTTTATGAAGTGTCCTTTTGGGGGTCTAGATCTTCAAATATGAGTTGGAAGACCCTTTTCTTTTATTAGTTGCTAAGCTCTTTATACTTTTACCATATTGCGGCAGGTTAGAAGTCTGAGCTTTATTGTCTTATGTTATTGAAAATCCAGATTCCCGCAGCCTTCTCCCTCAGGTCAAGATTTGTCTGAGAATACATTCTCATTTCTCCATGTACAAAGGCTGTCTGGAGAGAGGCAGAAAAAGATTATGACTGTAATATACTTAAATCCAATTTATTTGCCTGACTAGAAACTTCCACACTTCACAATTGCTTCCTACAGAAGATTTTGTATTTAATTCCTTCATCGCGGCGAGGAGCGGGAGCGATCCGAGGCCTCCAACAGGTCTGTGCTCCACACACACCTGAGCCAGAGGAGAGGGCTGAGAGCAGCAAATGGACACTCCTTTTGCACAGTGGCAGCTTATTTCTGCTTCAGGAACGAACAGAAATTAGCAGGGGTTTTGACATCCCCCTTGCAGAGGTTTGGGGGCGCCGGGGGCTCTGGGCACCCTGTGAGTGCAGTTTGATGGAGACATCATTTGGCTCCGTGACTTCATCCTCGTGCTGCTCTCTCAGTTCTGGTTGGAGAGGAACATCTCAGCTGCTCTGCTCACCCAGGTCCCGGGGCTATTTTAAACCTTCATTTGAGAAGGCTTGAAAAGGCCAGGCTCGGGTTTCCCGCGCCCTTTCCCTAAGCAGGGGTGGCACCAAAGCCTTTCTGCCTGGCTCCAAAACAAACACGGCCCGTCCACCATGCTCTGGGCCAGCCTGGGCCTCACCAACACCTTTGTTTGGGGGGAAAAAAATGTAAAATGGGGTGAAAAGAGGCTTTGCAAAGTGCAGCGCTTGCCTTTGGGCTGTGGCTGGGAGCTCTGCCTGTCCATAACTGCCCAGGGCTTGGGATACCTGTAAAAGATGGAGGAACCCTCCCAAAGGGACCAGGAGCTGATGCTGCAGTGCCCTGGTTCTTGCACCTGCATTTGGGACTCGGTGCTTGGGCAGGGCAGTGCCCAGAAGTGTCAAGAAGGAGAATTTCCTTAGTTATGAGCACAAAAACGTACAAAAGGGGGGCACCACGTGATTCAGTGTGAAGGTCAGCTGCCCTGAGGTGATGAGGGTGGTGGCACCATGCCCATGGTCAGCAAGGGCCCTGCAGCCCCTCTGCAGCCCCTGGCACGGGAGGCCTTGGGATTCTGGGGTGCTGGGGCAGGTGGGTGTGGGTGCCCCACCTGCACAGGTGCCCTGGGGCTGGGCATGGGCAGCAGCTCAGGGGCACTCCAAAGGGGTGGCCAGTGCTCCCTGGTGTGCTGGGACGAGGGACAGCAGGGGCAGAGCCCAGGGCTCAGGAGCTGGTGGCTCTGGGGGACCCCTCAGGTGCCTGGTGGCCACTGAGCTGCCACAAGCCCAACACCCTGAAGCTGCAGAGGAGGAGCTGCCTCCATCTCCTTGTCGATTTTTCCCTCGACTTCAGAGCAATTCATCTGTCCCAAGACCAAAATCCAGCCTGAAAGGACGGGAAATCCACCCTGGCACGGCTGTTTATTTGGGAAGATGCTGCAGTGGGGTTTTTTAGCCATGAAAAGAGAGCTCAGCTCAGCTCTTGGTTTGGAATAGAGATCAACTTAATTCTCCCAGAAAACAGCACGGCACTGATAACTTCAGAGCAGCCGGGCTGGATAAAACTCCTGTTCACCACAAAATGTATTTAATTACTCCCGAATTTCTGCAACTTGCCGAATTGCAGCAAGTGGCTGTGTGGCTTGTGCTTTCCAGGAGCACCATGCCTTCACTCACCCTGTCAGCTGGAGCCCTGGAATTCCCTTTCCAGGTTTCCCAGCTCTGTCCCTGGGCTGGTTTTGCATGGCCATGGTGCTGGATTTTTTTTTAATTTCCCTCCCAATCTTTTGAACAAATTCTCCTTTTCAAAGTCTGCGCCCTGTGGGGCTCTAAAATCATAACAATTAAAGCTGGCAAAGGAGCCACCTAAGCCATCCCTCCTAGGGCAGGATTGCTGGAGCAGGCAGAGAAAGGAGTGGAGAGGGGAGGCGCAGGAGCCAGGCAGGGACCTGCTCCCGAGCTAAAGACGGGCTAAAAAGTTGAAATCACCTAAAAAACCTGCTGGGGGGAAGTGGCAGAGCTGCTCTGTCACCCGAGTGCTTGATAGCTAATATGGAAGGAGTTGTAATCACTAATTTGTCCCAATTTTAACTCCTATTTCAACATTTGCTTTGGTTTTGGTCTTTTTTCTCCCTTATTTTGACTTTTCCCGGATTTCGTAGCTACAAGAGGCGATCAAACAGATTTACAATAGTCGGTGTTTATCACCCTTCCAGAGGCGTTAAGTGGCTATAAATGCATATGAAATATCTGCGGTGGATCCCTCGCCTGCTCAGCAATGTGTTCTTCCTACGTTCCTAATTGCCAGCAGGAAAAATAGGAGGAATTTGTTTACCAGCTTCCTGCATAATATTCAGACATCTGGAGCTGCGAGGTCTGGATGGCGTTCCTGGGGGACAGCAAATACATCAAGGACAATTAGACAGCCGGGGAGCCGCAGCCGTCAGGGAATTTCCCAGCCATGGGAAAGGGCTCCGAGCAAGCCCCGGCACCCACCCGCCCTCCCCGGGCTCCCCTGCTCTTCCTCCTCTCCCTGACAAGTTTTTCCCTGCTCCTTTCATCATCCTGGCAGTGCCGGGAATGGTTGGACTCGATGATTTTAGAGGGGTTTGGTTTTTTTTCCCCTAAATTGTTTCCTGACCTGCTGGTTCCCATCGTCTGCAGGTGCATTGTCCCCATCCCTGTCCCCTCATTCCTGCGTGAGTTTTCCCAAAGCAGGGCTGGCACCCTCAGGAAAACTAATTTTTGTGAAATAGGATTGCTGTCTGTGCCTCTTTAGGGTGGTTCAGGCTCTTTTTAGGGAGCGTAAATCCCCGGCCACCACCCTGCTGTGTGAGCCCTCGCTTCTGGCTCCCGTCACACACCTGAGGGGACAAACTCCTCCTTGAGGGTTCCTCTGGGCTCCTGCCATCCCTCAAAAACCCGGGGATTGCCATATGAGAACCAGGGAGCAACAGTCCCCGTGGGGCTGCTCCTCATCTGCGCCACAGATGGGTTATTGATGATTTTCTGTTTCTTATTTAACAGCTTGAGATCAGCAGAGAGAGACTGGGTGGTTTGATTGAAATCAGCCAAGGAACTGCTTTTAATCACGATTTAAATAATAATAATAAAAAAGTTGTTGGTTTAAGTAATTGATTTTTAAATTTGCTTTTGCATTTGGGCTTTTTCAGTTGCCTAAATAAAGGTCTGTCCCCTTTGGAGGTGTCCAAAATTCTCTTTGTAACACATTAGGGCTAAAGACCACGTGGTTTCCACTTGTGTACTTTGTGAACATACTTTAATTTAATTTTAATAAAAAACCCTCTTATCTGCTGTATTTTTATTCCTTTTTCTGTTGCCTGTGTTTTGTAATTCCTGGTATCAGGCAATGGCAGGAGGTGACTGGAAGGCAGCCAAGGGACACTTTTTCCTGGAGATAATACTTTTTGTTCAACACAGATGTGAGAAAAGATGCTTAAATATATTTGACAGCAGGCCATGAGGCTGGGGCAGCCTTTGGGAGCACTCAGGTGTGCTCAGAGCAGGGGATTTGGGAAGGGCTGGGGGTCCCTGAGCCACCTGGCAGCCCCAGGAACCCCCCAGGACCTCCCCCGACCTTCTGCTTTGTAGAATTAGCAGAATTCTCACATCTTTGGGCAAAGACAGGTGTCCAAATCCAGCTTGGACAGGGCTGGGAGCAGCCTGGGACAGTGGGAGGTGTCCCTGGGCGTGGCAGGGTGGCACTGGATGGGATCTAAGGTCCCTTCCCGCCCAAACCAGTCTGGGATTCTGGGACTCAGTGGAACTGTGAGCGACAGGGAGGGGCAGCACAGGGGGACCCCTTGGAGCACCCACAAGTTGTTAATTTGGGGTTAATTTAATTTATCCCCTTCCACTTCTGAGAAGCCCTTCTGGCCCAGCTGGTGCCAGGAGGGGTTGGGGTGGGTTTTGGGCTGGGATATTCCCACTGGAGAGGGGGAAGCTGAGTTCCTGCTGAGGCCAAAGGGGTCTGGTGAACTTAGGGGGCTGATTCCAACCCAGCTGCTGCTCCAGCACGTCCTCTGCTCCCTCTCCTGTGCATGTAGGGAATTCTGGAATGGTCTGCCCGGGGAGCTGTGGGGACACCATCCCTGGATGTGTTCAAAGACAGACTGGATGTGGCACTGGCTGCCGTGGTTAATTGAGGTGTTAGGGCATGGGCTGGACTCGATGATCCTAAAGGTCTCTTCCAACCCGGGGATTCTGTGAATTCCCCCCTGGCAGGTGCTGCCCACTGAGGATTCACCCCCATGGCACCACCCCAGGTGTGGATGGAGCCGTGCCGGGAGCACTCCCGGCTTTTCTGGAGGGCTGATCAATACCCGAGCCCGTCTTTTGCTGCTGCAAAGGTTACGCCGGGAGCTTTCCCCGCAGGTAAAACAGAACATTATGTCTTCCTCCGGCTGGCTCAGAATGGCAAACCCTGCAGGTGAGACACGCTCGGGACACGGGCAGGCAGCTCGGCAGCGAGGTTTGGAGCAGCCCAGGTTCCCGCAGCCCTGAGCTGCATCCCGTCCGTCCCTGGCCCTGGGGACAGGGACAGGGCAGCTCCCTGCACCTCCGAGCTCCATCCCGTCCATCCCTGGCCCTGGGGACAGGGACAGGGCAGCTCCCCGCAGCCCCGAGCTCCATCACGTCCGTCCCTGGCCCTGGGGACAGGAGCAGCACAGCTCCCTGCACCTCCGAGGTCCATCCCGTCCATCCCTGGCCCTGGGGACAGGAGCAGCACAGCTCCCTGCAGCCCCGAGCTCCATCCCGTCCGTCCCTGGCTGTGGGGACAGGGACAGCGCAGCTCCGTGCGGGACCCCGGGCGCTGTGCGCAGGGGATGCTCGGGAGCAGGGATGGAGCAAATAGAGCCGTACGGGCAGCCAGGTAGCGGCGGGCCCGAGCGATGCTCCACGAGCAGTGCTGGAGCTCCTTCCTGTGGTGGCAGGGATGAGTTACCGGCTGTGCAGCACCAGCCCGGCGCCGGGAGCCCGCCGGGAATGAAGGCACGTCTCTCCATGGGGAGAGCACCAGGGCGCAGTGACCCCCGGACACCGCCCCAGGACACTCCAGGGGCTCCAGGACACTCCAGGGGCAGTGGCGTGGTCACCTCAAGCAGCCCCGGGCCGGCTGTGTGGTCACTCACGGCGCATCCCTGAAATAATGTTATTTTCTTACCGGCACCGCGCACCTTCCCGGCCAGGAACGGTCAGACCGGTGCTGGGGATGGGAGGACGGAGCGAGGGCACGGTGTGGCACACACGGGACAGGCAGCACTGCGGAATCTGGGGGGAGGCAGCTCTGGGGGGCCCCTGGCCAGCCCCGGGCACAGGGAGGGATGGGCAGAGCCCCGGGTCCTGCCCGCTCCCCTGGCCACAGGGACAGCAGCAGAGAGGAGCAAGGGGTGCCTGCAGATCTTCAAAAGAACAGAATTTGGCCCTTAATGTTCTTTTGATGTGTTGTTTTGGGTTTTTTTAGTGGTTGTTTTTTTTTTTTTTTGTATGCAAATAAGGTTTAATTTGTGAACTTTGAGCAGTTTGCAGATGAGTTTATCAAAGTTGTGTTATTAAGTTTATACTCCCGGGGTCAGCGCCAGGCGTTGGGAAAGCACAGTGAACATTATTTATATTGTTAAGCAAAGTCAAGGAATTCAGGCATCTGCAGTTCACCAGGAAAACAGACAATCAAAAAAAAAAAAGCCACGTTTGTAATCACACTCAGTAGTCTTTTTAGGAGAAGCAATTACCGAAATAATCGACAGGCATGGATGGGATTATTAATGACAGCGATAGCCTGGAATATCCATCCCTACCTTGCACAGAGCAGCTGGGGGAAGGAAGGAGCAGCTCTGGGCTTGTGGAATGCCAGAGCTCACACTTGGAAATTGTTGTCTCAGCTGAGGAGCTCTGAGGGGAGCAGTCACAGCCCCGCTGCTGCCTGGGGATTCTGAACCCAGCACTTCCCTACCCCATGCACTGCTTTTGCTCTTTCTGCTCTGAAGAAGCTAAATATAAGTTATTAATGAATTCCTTTTAATATGAGCATTTATATGCGTCGAGCTGGGTGAAATTCTAACTAAGGTGGAAAACATCCGGGCTGCGTTACCGTGGGGATGGGACAACGAGCAGGGGTGCAAGTGGGACCTTCCCTGGCTCCAGGCTGGGTGGCATCAATGCCTGCATGGATGGGGCTTGGAGCAGCCTGGGACAGTGGGAGGTGTCCCTGCCCATGGCAGGGTGGCACTGGGTGGGCTCTGAGGTCCTTTTTCAATCAAACTGTTCTGAGGTTCTGTGACGTCCGTGGTGATGCTCCCCTGCTCCGCAGAGCTTACCCAGCCACAGTTATGAGGTACAAACCTGCTTTAGAGAGGAAACAGAGCCGTGGAGATCCAGCAGGCCCAGCTGCAGCTCCCTGAGCCCCGCGGGGTCTTCATTCCGGGCCAGGCTCTGCACTGAGAGCGCAGGGAGGAGAGCAGGACTGGGAGGAGGTGGCAGCAAAGCCCGTCCTCGCTTCTGGAACAGGAGCGGCGGGAATAAAATGCCACTTTTCTGGCACTAATGAATGTGTGGCAGTGCAGGAATAGCTCTGTGCCCATAGGAAGTCTGGATTTTCAGCTACTGTTTAAGTTCCTTTTCTTCTAAAAGTGCTGGTGAGGCTCAGTCCTGTCATCCACTTCCTCTTACAACCGCCGCCGACTTCAAAGGAAATCCTGCTGGCAAAATAGCTACAGAATTGTGTCAGGAGTTTATTTGCTCCCAAGATTAGATAATTAATGAAGATAGAATATTAAAATTACATTTACATAAAGCTAAGGGTAATCTTAAAGCGTTCTATTATTTTGTAAATGACCCGAAGTTTGTAACGCATTTATAATGATCAATCAGGAGACGAGGCCTTTCAAATGAGGAAGTACAATTTATAATCTCACTTTCCTTCATTATTTATTCATCCTGCTGTTGAATCATCTGCTTTTTAAAACCTGAAAAGACACGGAGCTCCCTTTACCTGCCACCGTTATTCTGGAAGGAAACCAAGTTCTGTGTTTGAGTCAGTCCCAATCCCATCGTGAGGGGAGCTCCACACAGATCCTTTTCTTGAGCCCAGTTAGTCCAAAATTCAGACAATTCCAGACTGGTTTGGGCTGGAAGGGACCTTAAAGCTCATCTGTTTCCACCCCTGCCATGGCAGGGACACCTCCCACTGTCCCAGGCTGCTCCAGCCCCAATGTCCAGCCTGGCCTTGGGCACTGCCAGGGATCCAGGGGCAGCCACAGCTGCTCTGGGCACCCTGTGCCAGGGCTGCCCACCCTGCCAGGGAACAATTCCTGCCCAAGATCCCATCCAGCCCTGCCCTCCTTCAGCTGAAGGCCACAAATTCCACAGAACTTCTGCTGTCTGGCTTTCCCTTCAGGCTCAGACTTTGCTAGACCTGAATTACTGAAGATGTAGTGATGGTAAAACCAGACATTTTCTCTTTTCAGCATAAACCCATGGAAATATTGATTCCTTTCCACTCTGGCACTGTATTTGTGGCAGTGCCCTGAACGATTGCTGCTGCATGAACTTGTTGTTCTGCTCCTTTCAAACAAGCCTCTCACCCAGCAGAACATTCCTGAAACCCATTGCCCATTTCTGGGTGCAGCAATTTCCCACCCCCCACACCAAGGAGGAATTTGCAGCCCACAAACTGGGCTGCCCCTGGATCCTTGGCAGGGTGGGCAGCCCTGGCACAGGGTGCCCAGAGCAGCTGTGGCTCCCCCTGGATCCCTGGCAGTGCCCAAGGCCAGGTTGGACATTGGGGCTGGAGCAGCCTGGGACAGTGGGAGGTGTCCCTGCCATGGCAGGGGTGGCACTGGGTGGGATTTGAGGTCACTTCCCACCCAAACCGTTCCAGGATTTTATTCCAAGCGTGGTGTGCTCTCAGTGGGCACCAAGGGCTCAGGAGGATCCCCCCAAGGAAATCAGGTCCTTAACCCAAAGGCTGCTCCAGGAGCATTCCCTCATCCCAGGCAGGAGCAATGAGACCCCCAAATTCCTTGCTGTAAGAGCTGGCACTAAACCCGACCCACCCCGCTGCCCTTCAGCACAGAGAGCCACTCTGGGGTCAAGAAATGACAGAGAAAATCTTCTCTCCCCTTCCCTAAAGTAACTGTCCCAGTCTGGGGAAGTGATTTGCTGCACACAGGGACTGAGAAAGCAAAGTTTGGACAGGGCAGGATTTTGTGACTCAGCTTTTACCAGAACTGGAGCCACCTCAACAGGATGCTCAGCACCAGTGATGTAACCCTGGCCGTAAATCCTGACAGAAAACTCAGAATGCTATTTACTGACTACCCTAAATTACCCAATTTCCAGTGAAATAGCCTCCCTTCACCAAATAACTCACACCAGCTATTTCCCTCTCCTTACAAACTCTTTTAAAAACTACTCAGAATCCTTCTCCTTCTTGGCTTTGCTCAGAAATGCACATTTTAAAAGCTTCCCAGGCTCTTTCCTTGCTGAGCTACTGAGCCAGGGACTGAAGCAGCTGGCACTTGCTGGGATTTTCCAGCTGGAGGTGTTGAGTTCAGAGAACTTAACTTTTATTTAGAGGCTTTTTAATGTTCAAGACTGAAACGAAGCAGCGCCCTGTTGGTGCAGTGGGTGCTGAGGGGTTGGAGATGGATTCCTGCCCCTCCCCTCGTGCCTGTGAAGATGAGGCTGGTGAGGATGAAGGCTGCTGCTCAGGAAGGTGTTCATGAGCAGAGGGAGGATTTGGGGGGGATCTGGGAGGCTCAGGGGGGATTTTAACTGTGAGATTTTAGCTGTGCTCTGCCCTGCTGAGGGGTTGTAAAGGAATATTCACATTCCGCTGAACTCTTGCTATTCCCAGGGCATGGACAAGCCTGGCTTAAGGCACCACTGACAAAAGGAGAGGTGTGTTGACACCTTTTTATTAATTAAGGCCTAATTAATAAATTAGGATTCAAGTTGTGGCGGCTCCTGGATCCCTGGCAGTGTCCTAGGCCAGGCTGGAGCAGCCTGGGACAGTGGGAGGGGTCCCTGCCCATGGCAGGTGGGCTTTGAGCTCCCTTCCCACCCAAACCAATTTGGCAATCCGTGTAATTAAGAGGCAAACATCAATGGTTTGAGGGGGAAAAGCTTCCCAAGGAGCTGGATGGAGTCTGAGCAAGGCTGGACTTGGAACAAGTGGAAAGGGGAAGGAAGCTCAACAGGGACTGGGAGAATTTCATGGAGCAGTGACCACGGTGCCTGCCCAGAGCCCGCAGTGGCCACACCAGGTGACAGCACAGCTGGTGGAGAGAGATTCCACGGGGGCTCTGCTCGTGGGGGAACCTCGGGCTGATTCCACGGCGCTGCCCCCACAGGTGAGGGACAAGCCTCGTGTTCCTGCAGGTCTGTGTTCCATCTGCAGCCTTCCCAAAACTTCACAGGCCTCTCACTGTGCAATTACAGGAGGATTTTAGGCTGATTATACATTAAAAACTCCCCTCTCCAAAGAAACTCTAAGATCAGAGACATTTTCTTTCAAGTATTACACTGAAATTCGAACACTCCTGCTGCTTTTTACAAAATGTTTCTGCGAGGCACTGTGGAACTCTTACACTTGATCCTTTTATTGTTGGAATTGTTTTCTTTTCTCTGTAAATCCGAGCATTTCGCTTCCATACCCTTCTTTTTTACGGAAATGTTGTCAGGGAAGTTTTAGTCACAGCTTGAGCAGGATGCACAGCCACAAGCCACTGCTGTGGGTACATTAACGGGGCCAGGAGAATCACAACCCAACACAAAATAAATGACATGTTTGTCCTTCAGCTGGGTGAAAATGGGAATGCAAAGTCTAGAGTCTTATTTTTCCTGATCCCCACCATTCTCTAATCTTATCAAATATCCATTCCCATATTCCAAGGCAGCCTGATAAAGCAGCGTGCTAGAAATAAGTTGCATTAGATTGTGTAGAGCACATTTTCCTAGAAAATCCAATTTCACAATCATGTTCTGGTGACATTTAGCCATTGCTAAGTGCAGACAGAGTTCCTTGGATATTTGAAAAGCTGAGTCCTGTGGCAGCAGGACCAGGGCAGGGATTGTCCCCCTGTGCCACCACAGGGACCTCGAGGGCTGTGTCAGCTCTGGGTCCTCACTCCAGGAGAGCCCTGGAGGGGCTGGAGAGTGTCCAGGGCAGGGAACAGAGCTGGGAAGGGGCTGGAGCCCCAGGAGGGGCTGAGGGAGCTGGGAAAGGGGCTCAGCCTGGAGAAAAGGAGGCTCAGGGGGGACCTGGTGGCTCTGCACAAGTCCCTGCCAGGAGGGGACAGCCGGGGGGGTCGGGCTGTGCTCCAGGGAACAGGGACAGGAGCAGAGGGAACGGCCCCAGGCTGGGCCAGGGCAGGCTCAGGGTGGGCAGCAGCAGGAATTTCCCCATGGAAAGGGTGCTCAGGCCTTGGCACTGCCCAGGGAGGTTTGGAGTGCCCATCCTGGAGGTGTCCCAGGAATTCCTGGAGGTGGCACTGAGTGC
>WAAE01004290.1:953439-997747 GCA_013400495.1 Nicator chloris
CCTGAGTGTGAGCCCAGAGCTGCACCCTGGGCACACAGAGCCTGGGACACAGCAAAGCTCCAACTGAGGACATCCCTGGACAGCCACAGGGTGGACTCCGTGGGCTGGGAGGGCTTTTCCCACCTCAGTGCTCCTGGCCCTTCCTTCCCCCAGCCCCTGCTCTGCCCTGGGGATGCAGCCTGGCTTCACAGCACGCTCCCTGCTCAGCCTTGGGAGGCAGGGAAAGGATCACTCCCCACTGAAGCCCAGATTCCCAGCAAATGGCAGATTCCAGAGGCTGCCTGGCCACGGCACAGCTGCAGAGGGAGCCCTGGCTGTCCCTGCTTGTCTGGCAGTGGAGGTGCCTCCAGGTTCATAAATCTGTGTGCAGTAGTAGGGGTTCTCTACCAGCAATTCATTTTAATTATGTGAGACATAAAAAGACCACCTACAGATGAGACAATACAGCTGTAAGATTCTCAAGGTTACTACGGGGAATACTTCATAACTGAAGTGTGTTTTCCCCGAGGAATTTGACTACCATTTGATTTAATTTTTAATTTTTACATTTTAATCAAAAATAGATCAAATGGTGGTGTTCTCCCCTGGGAACCATACTTCAGATACCAAGCAGCCCATGTTCCTTTTAAATATGTAAAGCTGCCATTTCTGTATAACTCATGAATGACACCCCGTGTTGCAAGCAAATATCACATAGTGATTTTGGGCTCGTTGCAGTAACAACACCATGATCACACACAAGTGTGGGTCTCATTTCAGCCTCCGAGGCTGCTGCTGGTTCTCTCAGGCAGCAGCGAGGCCTGTGCAAGAAATAAGTTGTTCTCAAAACACACCCTGAGAAAACTGAGATTTAAAAAAGTGTAAATAACCCCGCAGCTAAAACTTGTTTACATAGAAGTGTTATTTCTAATTAACCAATCACAGTGATAGAGTAGTCAACAATAAACCAACCATGTCTGACTCTGTGAGAATCTGTAAAAAAAAGGTCGTTTGTTAATAAATTTAGAGTTCTTCAGCCTTTAAAGAAGTTAAGTTTGACTGGCCAGTCACCAGTGCTGTCCCTCAGGGGGCTGTGCTGGGGCCAGCTCTGTTCAATGTTTTTATTGATGATGTGGATGAGGGGATTGAGTCTTTCATCAGTAAATTTGCAGACAACACTAAGCTGGGAGGGTGTGTCCATCTGTCGGAAGGGAGGAGGGCTCTGCAGAGAGACCTGGAGCAGTTGGATGGATGGGCAGAGTCCAACAAGATGAAGTTTAAAAAGTCCAAGTGCCAGGTCCTGCATTTTGGCCACAAGAACGCCCTGCAACGTTACAGGCTGGGGATGGTGTGGCTGGACAGTGCCCAGGCAGAAAGGGACCTGGGGGACTGGTGACAGCAGCTGAACATGAGCCAGCAGTGTGCCCAGGTGGCCAAGAAGGCCAATGGCATCCTGGCCAGTATCAGGAATAGTGTGGCCAGCAGGNCTGCAGGGATTTCACAGCCCTGTGCATGTGGCACTTGGGGACAGGGTCAGTGGTGGCCTGGGCAGTGCTGGGATGGTTGGACTCGATGGTCTGAGAGCCTTTTCCAGCCTGCACAGTTCTGGGATTCTGTTGCATCTTCCTGGGATTTTTTTATTTTTCCATGGTTTTAAACATTGTGGCCACTGCTTTTTTGTTGGTTTTTTTTTGTTTGTTTTGGGGTTTGTTTTGGTTTTTTGGTTTTGTTTGTTTGTTTGTTTTGGTTTTTGGTTTTGTTTTGTTTTTTTGTTTGTTTGGTTTTTGGTTTTTGTTTTTGTTTTGTTTTTTGTTTGTTTGTGTTTTTGTTTTGGGTTTTTTTGTTGTTTTTGTTTTGTTTTGTTTTGTTTTGCTTTCTTGAGAAGAGTTGGGAACAACTCGGGAAGGGAGAGGAGTGGCTGAGCCCTGAGCTCCCCAGGGCTGGGGGGGCTGCTGGAACCCTGGCCAAGCCACTTGTCACCACTGGGAAATGTGGGAGACAAGGAACAACTGCCTCAGGCTCCCAAACTCTGCCTGTGCACTTGGATTCCCATCAGAAGTCACTGTGCTCAAAGCTCCATCCCTGCTCCTGCCTGGACACCCAGGGATCCTGAGTGGAAGTTTGATGTGGGAGGAAGTGCCCAGTGTGAGTGTTAATTTGCTAATTAGCTGCAGTGATGGAGGCAAACCTGGAGTTATTTGTGTGTGACTCTGAAGCTGCAATCACAGGCTACCACACCACACTCCCAGGAGAGCTGCTGAGCTCTGAAGGAACTGCTTCAGACATAAACAGCACGGATTTTAAATCTAGTCAACAAATTATAATATTTAAAATAAGCAAAATTTAATTTAAATATATTAACTGTATTCATTTCAACACCTAAGTCTTGGCTTGTCAGATCCAGGTTGCCTTTAAACCCCACTTATCCCAATATTTTGATTTTCCCTCTTTTTTTTGGCAGTCAAGATGCCAAGTGGACTTGTATTTGCCATCAAATTAATAAAGGGAGCAACTAAACCTACTACAAAGATTTTACATGACATAGGTGATATATTTCCTGTCCTCATCAGAGGTTTTATTTACCTTTATTCCTCAGTGTCCTCAGAAATCATTCATGGAACAGCACAACCAGACAATCCCATGCTGCAGCCAAAGTGGTGTTTAATGCTTCTGCTTTTGAAAGGAGCAATTTACAAAACACAAAGTTAAAAAAAAGAATTAGATCCTTTAAACCCGAGTTAAAAACAGGCCAGGGGCCTTTCTCTCTATATACAGGTAAATGAAGTATCACTCTGGTTATTCAGTGTACAAACCACAGCAGTAGGAAATAGAAAGTTTATACATTTTTTTCATCAAGAAAACAAAATTTCAGAGTTCTACAAAGCATACAAAAATAACTCTGTGGTTCCACTGCAGATTTGACACAAATCTGCTTTAAAGGAATATTCACTGCCCCAGCCTGTGGCAGCTTTATGATCCAGGAAAATCCCAAAATAAATTACAAACACATCTATTTTAAAAAATATCACTATTAGAAGCCTTCAGTGGAGCAGACAACTAAACTCCAATTTGTTCCCAGCCTGTCTGATGTAAAAAAAGCACTCCTTGCCCTGTTGGAAAACATGGAGCAAGGAATCACATCCGAGAGGAAAAGTTTGTGGGTTTTATTTTGGTTTTTTCCTGATTTTCTCAGCTGCAGTCATGTTCAAGCAATCATTTTTCTCAAAACAACCTAAAGAGAGAATTTAAACAAATCTACACAGCTGGTGTTTGTTATTTTGTTTACATGTAGAGAAGTGTTAATTTTAATTAACCAATCATAGTGATGGTGGGCTAATCAAGGATCAATTAGGTCCAGCTCTGTCCTCTCACTCTATAAAAGAGACTTCAATTGTTTTAATAAATCATTATTCAGCCTTTTACACCTTAGAGTTTGTCTCAGTCTTCTCGTGTCCAACAGTGACAAAAGTTCACTTTGAAATTCATCCAGGAGCGTCTGCCTTCCCATTTGGGAAAAAAATCCGGGATAATGAGGTGTCTGTGAGGAGTTAAATGTGGTTTTGTTCAGCTGGAGAGGCCAGGGAAGAGCTGAGGAGGAGTCAGAGCAGCAGGGAGCTGCTCTGTCATGGGAACACCTGGCTGGGAACTCCAGGGAGCAGCTCCAGGGGTCCCACTGGGGGAGAATTCCCAGAGAATGGAAGTGAAATGTGCATTTAGCCAGGTCCAGGCTGGGAGAGCCTGGCCCAGAGCCGCTGGGGCTGTCCCTGGTCCCTGCCAGGGCCCAAGGCCAGCCTGGATGGGGCTGGGAGCAGCCTGGGACAGGGGGACGTGTCCCAGCAGGAACTGGATGAGGTTTAAGGTCCTTTCCAGCCCGAACCAGGCTGGAATTCTGCAAGGAAGAGGTGACTGGGATACTGGAAATGAGGGCAGTCACCTTCCCACTGCCTGCTCCCCTCCCTGGGGCTCGTTCCCAGCACGGGTGGGCTCAGGAGGAGAATACATTTGATGGATTGAGATGTCAGAACAGACTTCTCTGCTTTCCCCTGTGCTGTGCTCCTGGAGAGTGGCAAACAGGGAGATCCCTCTTTGGGATCCCTCCCCTCAGGGCCAGGGGCTGCGAAACATTTGTAGGAATTCCCATTTGTAGGAACTCCCAGGAAACAGTTGTAGGAAATCCCAGTCATGTAGGAATCCCATTTTTAGGAATTCCAGGGAAATATTTTTAGGAATTCCCAGTCACTTAGGAATTCCCATTTTTAGGAATTCCAGGGAAATATTTTTAGGAATTCCCAGTCATTTAGGAATTCCCATTTTTAGGAATTCCCAGGAAACATTTTTAGCAGATCCCAGTCATTTAGGAATTCCCATTTTTAGGAATTCCCGGGAAACATTTTTAGCAGATCCCAGTCATTTAGGAATTCCCATTTCTAGGAATTCCCAAGAAATATTTTTAGGAATTCCCAACCATTTGGGAATTCCCATTTTTAGGAATTCCTGGGAAACATTTTTAGCAGATCCCAGTCATTTAGGAATTCCCATTTTTAGGAATTCCCAGGAAACATTTTTAGGTATTCCCAGTCATTTAGGAATTCCCTAAAGGGTTGGGGATGTAAAAATGAATTCCCCAGAAATTCTGACCCCCCAGATCTTGGTATCAACTATGTAAATACTGACTTGAAAGTATTTATTCTTAATTTAACTAAATTTTTTATTGACTTGGGGGAAATTTAATTTTTTTAACCAAAACCTGAATGCCAATTAAGTGCAGGTCTGCTTTCAGACTTACTTCCTCATGTTTTACTTAATTAAACTCAGTGTTTATGTGCAATTCATTTATTTAATGAGAATATCTCCTTAACAACTCCGTGCTAACTCCAATTCCACACACAACATGGGAAGGATTCAAGGACTGCAAAAACCCTTTGCCTGAGGATTTTGCAGCCTGCTAACCCACAAAATTAACCTTTCAGAGGTTAATTAACCTGTCATTAGATGTGTGCCAATAAAAGCCTGCTGGATGGCGAGCTCAAGCCTCTTTAAACAGATTTTTTGGGGGATTTCAGTGAAAGCTTCAATGGGGTTTTTCCTGGACTTCACAGCTGCAAAGCCACTTAAAAACTCAAAATTGTGTCCTCCCAGTCCTGCCTGTGGCCCTGGACAAGGAGGATTTTCCAAAGGAGCATTTTCCAAGGGCTGCTGGAAAAACCTTTGGAACCAACACAAGCTCTGGGCCAGTCCCAGGTGAAGCCTGGGCCCAAGGCCAGCTCAGCTTCACCAGGCTAAACACGAAATCAGCCTTTTTAAACCAATTCTGAGCTACCTAAAACATGAAATCAGCCTTTTCTTGTCCTTTTTAAACCAATTCTGAGCTACCTAAAACATGAAATCAGCCTTTTCTTGTGTTTTTAAACAAAATCTGAGCTACCTAAACACGAAATCAGCTTCTCCTTGTCCTTTTTAAACCAATTCTGAGCTACCTAAACATGAAATCAGCCTTTTCTTGTGTTTTTAAACAAAATCTGAGCTAGCTGAACACGAAATCAGCCTTTTCTTGTCCTTTTTAAACCAATTCTGAGCTACCTAAACATGAAATCAGCCTTTTCTTGTCCTTTTAAAACAAATTCTGAGCTACCTAAACATGAAATCAGCCTTTTCTTGTCCTTTTAAAACAAATTCTGAGCTACCTAAACATGAAATCAGCCTTTTCTTGTCCTTTTAAACCAATTCTGAGCTACCTAAACATGAAATCAGCCTTTTCTTGTCCTTTTAAAACAAATTCTGAGCTACCTAAACATGAAATCAGCCTTTTCTTGTCCTTTTAAAACAAATTCTGAGCTACCTAAACATGAAATCAGCCTTTTCTTGTCCTTTTAAAACAAATTCTGAGCTACCTAAACATGAAATCAGCCTTTTCTTGTCCTTTTAAAACAAATTCTGAGCTACCTAAACATGAAATCAGCCTTTTCTTGTCCTTTTAAACCAATTCTGAGCTACCTAAACATGAAATCAGCCTTTTCTTGTCCTTTTAAACAAAATTCTGAGCTACCTAAACATGAAATCAGCCTTTTCTTGTCCTTTTAAACCAATTTCTGAGCTACCTAAACATGAAATCAGCCTTTTCTTGTCCTTTTAAAACAAATTCTGAGCTACCTAAACATGAAATCAGCCTTTTCTTGTCCTTTTAAACAAATTCTGAGCTACCTAAACATGAAATCAACTTCTCTTTATCCTTTTTAGACAAATCCTGAGCTACCTAAACATGAAATCAGCTTCTCCTTGTCCTTTTTAGACAAATTCTGAGCTACCTAAACATGAAATCAGCTTCTCCTTGTCCTTTTTAGACAAATTCTGAGCTACCTAAACATGAAATCAGCTTCTCCTTGTCCTTTTTAGACCAATTCTGAGCTCCCTGAGCAGCAGAAGCATTTAGAACAGGTGTGAAATTGCAGATATCCGTGCCCTGAGTGGCAGCAGGGTGTGCTGAGCCAGGCAGGATCCAGGATCCAGCTGCATCCCAGGGATCCCAGCAGGAAATCAGAGCTGCTCCTCTGCCCCCTCTCCGTTTTTAGAAGCCCAGGATGTGACTGAAGTGGCCCTGGAATGAGAAAATTTCAGGTCACTACAAAGGAGCTGGGCAAAAAGGCTTTTCCTCAGTCTCCATTTTCAAATTTTATTTTAAGTTGCTGAGTACCACCACAAATATTTCCTTTTTTTTTTTTCCTCCAGGGATGAGTGGAAATAAATTAATCAGTGTCTGCTCAGTCAGAGCTCCTGATGGAAACTTTGATGGAAACTTTGCCTTTAGTTCCATAAATCAGATTTTGCTATGAACATCCAGCATTTCCACACACCTCTCCTCACTTTGGCTCTGGAAGGAGCAATATTTTCAAGGCTGTATCTCCTCCTTGGAAAGGAAATATCCAATTACAGAAAAAATAGGAGCTAGAATGAGATTCCTGAATAATTTGTTAAGACCCAGGAAACCAAGGACAGCTAAAATTGGGGTAGAGGAAGTGCCATGTTATTGTTTCTTTCAGTTTCTTCCCAAATTCTGCTTTTTGGAGAGAATTTGACAAATGTGTTGAGAATCTCCAGATCTGCCAACTGCTGCTGGAAATATTAATTTGTGCTCTGCTGAAATGCTAAATCCATCTCCTTGATTTTTCATTTCCATGCTTTACTCCTGAGCAATGCAATGGTGCAGGCTTTTAACTTCACATTTTATGGATCTAATACTGGGGAACAAGTCCAAACTTTTCTGTCCCAAAAAGCAGATTCCCACACTTACAGATTCTCCAGCAGCACATCTTGGGCAGGGCTGGGAAGTGCCTTTGCTCCCATGATTTTCCAAAGTCTGAGGAACAAAATCAGACAAAAATATCAATCATTTGATTTAAAAAAATTAATAAATTTGATAATAGATTTTATATATATATAAAAATTTGATATCTATAAAAACAAAATAATATTTGATAAAAAATAATTTAAAAATAAATAAATTTTTAAAAAATCAATTGATCAAAAAATAATAAAAATTAAGAAGGGCAGTTATTTGCAGCTTTGTTATAAAATGTGTTTGGAAAGTGATTGTGTGGACACGTGGACAGTGGGAGCTTACCAGGGAATTGTGCTTTGTCTTTGCAGCCCAGGGAGCAGAGTCAGGGAGGAATCTCTGCCTGGAATCCAGATCCATGGCACAGTGCAGGAGCTGGGCCCCGGCCTGCCGTGGGATGGAGTCCAGCAGCCTGCACACTCGCTTCTGGAAGGTGCAGAGAAGGCAGCACTGACACGTCAGCGCAAGGCACGGCACCCCAAGGCTCCGCACCCCCGGCCCGAGCCTCGCCAGCACCCCACAGCCACTGGGAGAACAGCATCAGGGCTGGGCCACGAGGCCGAGATTTCGGATTTCCCACTGCCCCTCGATGTGAGGCAGCAGCATTCGGGGTCTCGGGAAGTCGGGAATTAGGGATCTCAGGAATTCGGGGTCTGGGGAATTTGGGAATTCGGGGTCTCGGGAATTCGGGGTCTGGGGAATTTGGGAATTCGGGGTCTCGGGAATTCGGGGTCTCGGGAATTCGGAGTCTCGGGAAGTCGGGGTCTCGGGAATTCGGAATCTCAGGAATTCGGAATCTCAGGAATTCGGGGTCTCGGGAATTTGGGGTCTCAGGAATTCGGGGTCTCGGGAATTCGGGGTCTTGGGAATTCGGGAATTCGGGGTCTCGGGAATTCGGGGTCTTGGGAATTCGGGAATTCGGGGTCTTGGGAATTCGGGAATTCGGGGTCTCGGGAATTTGGGGTCTCGGGAAGTCGGGGTCTCGGGAATTCGGGAATTTGGGATCTCAGGAATTCGGGATCTCGGGAAGTCGGAGTCTCGGGAATTCGGGGTCTCGGGAAGTCTGGGTCTCAGGAATTCGGGGTCTCGGGAAGTCGGGGTCTCGGGAAGTCGGGGTCTCAGGAATTCGGGGTCTCGGGAAGTCGGGGTCTCGGGAAGCCTGGGATCTCAGGAATTTGGGATCTCAGGAATTCAGGATCTCACACCTCTGTGTGCCTCAGTGCCATAAATCCCCCTGGGAAGAGGCAGCCTCCCCTCCAGCAGGAGTTGGGATGGGGTTTATCAAAGGAGCAGAGCAGGGGAGCTGTGTGCACCGAGTGATTAAAGCCAGGGAAGAGCAGGAGCAGCCTGCAGCCAAGCCAGGATGGGAACATCCCTGGAGATGGGTTTTGCGTCCTTCCTGAACATTGGCAGCTTTTCCCAGCTTTCCAGTGCTCCACAATGCATTCTCTTCTCCTGGAGCTCTGCCCGAGCTCTGCCCAGCACCCAGTGATGTTTGGATGTCCTGGGAATCCCCGGGCTGAGCTGAGTCCTCCCCGTGCTCAGTGACCCCTCACAGGAGCAGGGATTCCCAGAAATACTGCTCTGAGCACCACTGGGGCACTGGGGAGCTTCAGCTGCAAATCCACGGCAAACACCAACTGGAAACCTTCAGAAGGATATCCCTGGCCTGTGGCTGCCCATGGAAAGGGAGAAGGAGCCAAATCCCAGGGCTCCTTGGAACTGAGCAGCAAATCAACACCATGATGGCAATGACAAAACTGACACACATTTAGGGCCGGAATTCCAAAGAGATGCTCACACTCTTGGGATGTTTTTTTCCAAACAAACTTTGTTTAAGGGATCCCAACATTCCAGCTCCTTCTCCAGCAGGTGATTTCCCAGGAAGAAGATGTGCTGGCACAGAACTAACAGACTACTGAAGCACAGAAACGAAATTTAAAGTTGGGATAAGTTATGAAAAACCAAAAATGGATCAATGCACCAGGAACCTCAGTGGGAAACAGCTGAGAATGGATCACCAGGAAGGGAGGCAGGATATCAGGATGGGAGGGGAATCCAAAAGTGAAGTATGTACTGCAGTAAGAAAGGGAATAATGGAATAAAAGTCTAGGGAGAGCCTCTAAAATCCACTGGGAAATATCCTCTGCCTTTGCTGCTGGAGAACTCCTCCTTTACTGCAGGGAAAGGCAAAGTGCAGCAGAAAAGTGGGAATATGGATGAGATGAGGGGGAGAAGGGAAAAATGCCTCAGTGCCACACTCCAGAAGGAATTTGGCTGATTAGAGAGAAACTCCAGGCATTGTTTTGGGGAGTTTGCTTGGTGTCAGCATCAGGAATTCAGCACATGCAGGAGATAAACTCATCACACCAACGTCAGCCTGGGGGAGCTTCTTGCTCCAGGGAAGACTTCAGCCTCTGGAATTCTCTCTTAGGGAAGAAGCAATCACTGCACCAACCCTGCCTGTGCAGGATCCAGGGAGCCTGTGATCCACAGGGATCCATGAGCTCCCTGTTCCAGAGGCAAGCAGGGATTGCACCCAAGCCACTGCTTTTGTTAGGGAATGATCTGCTGCAGGCAGCTGGGAAAGGAGACAAGCAACAGGCAGGGAGCAGATCTCTCTGCAGGGAAGTCACTCTCTTGTCCAGCTGGAAAACCCCACTGACAGGATAAACACCTCAGAGACGAAACCAAACTGGTGCCAAACCCAGCTCCACTGGACAGCTCCAACTTGAAGGAGCTGCAGGAAAAGCTCTGCTCATTTGTTGGGGCATTTCTGGAACAATTTTGAAAGATTTCCTCCAGGTTTAATATGTTCTTGTGATGCAATTTCTGCTTTTTGACCCTGTTTTTAAAGCCAGGCTGCCTCCTGTTTGGGGTGCCATGACGCCTGCCCCACAGGTCTAGCACAGGTGTCCACACAGCCCAGCTCTCCCTGGAGCAGCCCCACTGCACTCCCTGTGCAATGATGGCCCTGTGGAGATGCTCCTTGCTTTTCTCTCTATGGAAAGATGGCTCTGTTTGGGAAAGCAGAGGGAATGTGAGATCCATGCAGATCCACCTGGGAAACTCTACCTGGAGATCAATCCAATCCCAGGACACACTGGGAGCTCTGGCCTTGAAAATCTGATATTCCTCTAAGTCCAAATGCCTTAAAATCCACCTTTCCAACCCAAACCAGGCTGGGATTCTGATTCCTCTCTGTCATCTTGGAGCCAGGAGAGCAGAAATAGATGGAATTAGTGAGGCTGCCTGGTAAAGAGGGTTTCAGCCAAAAAGAGAGAAAAAAAATTAAAAAATAGAAAAAAGGAACAAAAAAGGGAAAAGAAAAAGAAAGGGGAAGAAGGGAAAAGAAAAAGAAAGGGTGGAAAAACAAAAAAAAAAAAAAAGGAAAAAGAAAGAAAGGGAAAAGAAGTGAAAATAAAAAAGGGAAAATAAAAAAGGGAAAATAAAAAAGGGAAATAGTACTTTAAAAGGAATAAAGAAAAGGAAGAAAGGAAGAAGGGGGAAAACGAAAAATTCAAAAGGAAAAAAAGGAAAAAGGAATAAAGACATAAAAAAAAGAGAAAAAAAAAACCAAAAAAACAAAACGGGGAAGTCCCGTTCCCAGAAAAGAAACGATGGAAAAACATGGAAAAGAAAGGAAAACCCCAAAGCCTGTTGAGCTCAGTGCCCGCTCCCGGCGCTCCCGAGCCGGCACCACCCGCGACAGTCGCGACACGGCCCGGGCGGGGACCCGGCCCTGCAGGGAGCCTCAGCCCCATGGCCGGTCCCGGTCCCGGTCCCGGTCCCGTTCCCATCCCCGGTCCCGGTCCCGTTCCCATCCCCGGTCCCGACTCACACATTCCGGCTCCCCGGCTCCTCCCGGCCCGAGCGCTCCGCGCCGGCCCCGCAGCGGCACCGCGGCCATGGCGGGACCGGCACCGCCCCGGAACCGGCACCGCCTCGGGACCGGCACCGCCCCGGAACCGGCACCGCCTCGGGACCGGCACCGCCCCGGAACCGGCACCGCCTCGGGACCGGCACCGCCCCGGAACCGGCACCGCCTCGGGACCGGCACCGCCCCGGAACCGGCACCGCCTCGGGACCGGCACCGCCCCGGAACCGGCACCGCCTCGGGACCGGCACCGCCCCGGAACCGGCACCGCCTCGGGACCGGCACCGCCCCGGAACCGGCACCGCCTCGGGACCGGCACCGCCCCGGAACCGGCACCGCCTCGGGACCGGCACCGCCCCGGAACCGCCCCGGGACCGCCCCGGAACTGCCCGGGAACCGGCACCGCCTGGGGACCGCCCCGGGACCGGGATCCGTCCCTGGAACCTCCCGCTGGATGCACCGCCAACACCGGGATCCGCCTCCGGGATCGGCCTCTGGAGCCTCCCCCGGATCCGCCCGGGGATGCGGCCCCGGTTCCGGCACCGACCCGGGCGGGCCGCGGCCGCTCCGCGTCCATCGCTCAGCGCTGAGCCCGGCGCCGTCCGGAGCTTGGAGGGACCCCAGAGCCCCCCCAGTGCCACCCCTGCCATGGCAGGGCCACCTCCCACTGCCCCAGGCTGCTCCAGCCCCAATGTCCAGCCTGGCCTTGGGCACTGCCAGGGATCCAGGGGCAGCCACAGCTGCTCTGGGCACCCTGTGCCAGGGCTGCCCACCCTGCCAGGGAACAATTCCTGCCCAAGGTCCCATCTAAATCTACCCCGTCAGCTTACAGCCATTCCCCGTGTCCTGTCCCTCCATCCCTCCGTGTCTCCGTCTCTCCAGCTCTCCTGGAGGCACTGAAAGTTCACTGTTAGGTCAGCCCGGATCCTTCTCCAGGCTGAACAATCCTGCTTCTCCCAGCCTTTCTCACAGGGAAGGAGCTCCATCCCTCTCTAATGACACTGCTGGCCTTCCAACTGCACCAAGCAGTTTCGCAGGAGAGAACACAGATTATTCCCTGGCAGTCTTTCCTTCTGGAGCTTATTCTTCACTCAGGATCTTGCTGTACTTCCAGGAGATGCTCTGTCACGTTCCCTGCGCCTGAGGGCATCTCACAAAAGATAATCCACAGATTCTTCTGGTTTTTTTTTTCTTTTTTGCATTTAGCACTTGCCATGCCTGATAGCAGAATAACCAAAATCCAGGTAAATCCAGTTTGCAGAACATCCCAAGCCCCTGCAGAGCTGGAACCAAACCCCAACCCAGTGACAACAAATCAGATTTATTTCCTTATTTCCAAGCCACCTCCCAGTCCCACCCCAGAGCCTGCTCCCGTGTCGTGCCAGTGCAGCTCTGTGGGATGTTTTCCAGTGCCTGTTCCCAGTGAGAGCACTGGGATGCAGCACAAACCTTGGGCACTGTGTGCCACATCCATCTCTGGGCCAGCACTGGGTGTGGCTGGGCATCCCGTCCTGCAGGTGCCAGCTGTGCACGTGGCTGCTGTCAGCGTGGATACACCTCCAAATTTCCCACCCTGTCTTCTCCAGGTGAGCCCTGAGCAAGAAACCCCTCCAGGATGGGAACACGGATGTGCTGTTGCTGGCAGAGGGAGCTGGTTCCCCTCCATGCTGTCAGCTGGACTTTCCTGATTTTTATCTGACAGATTTTGCCCTGGATTTGCAGAGAAATTCCTTGGTCCCACCCCAAAACCCCATTTTTAGGTTTGGTGTTGTATCCTGAGAAAGTGAGGACTCACAAGCCTCATTCTCCACACAGCTTTTTTCCCTTTTCCCCCATCCGTTCTCTGCTGTTAACTCCCTCATTTCATGGGGTTCCAGGTGGTTTAAAAGGAGGAAAATGTCTCAGAATTAGCTGGGTTGGAAGGAACCTTTGGAGATGCTCAAGTCCAAGCCCTTGCTGAAGCAGGGTTGTGTCCCAAGGGGAAACTCCTCTTCCAAGGATGGACATCCCACACCCTGCCCCAGAGTTTGGCCACCCCTACAGAATGAAACCTGTTTGCCTGGATTCTGGTTACCCCAAATAAATGGATTTAGGAGCCACAAACTCCCCCCATTCCCTGGCACCCTTGCTGAGTTCTGGGAGACAGCCTCAGGATTTACAACATTAATTACAATTCCAAACCTGTTTGTTCTTTTTTTTGGGCCAAAGCTGAACGAGATCTTTAGAACTTCAACCGGGCCCTTCACTTTACCATTTTCCCAGAGGAAAATATCAGTGTTTCCATGTTTTCCCACTAAAACTCCCCATTATTTTGTTCTATTCTGTGTGTACATCTCCGTGACATTTAACCAGGAAAACTGGTGACCTGCCAGAGCCTTTTCCCAGTGCTCTTCACTAAATGCTTTAAAATTTAATTTCATTACTTCATTTTTTAAATTTAATTTCTTCATTTAATATCAATTCTATTTTAATATCAGAATAATAATATCGGAATAAAAAAGGATATTTAAGAAAAAGTTGCTAGGTGTATTCTGAAGTTATTATTTTTTATTTTACACTTCAATAAATACTATTTCTGCTTCAAAAGAGAGTGTGGATATAACCTGAATACTTGGCAATTTCCAGCTACTTCCAGCTGGAATTCCAGTCTCATTCCTGTTATGCCTTTGTCTATTATATTAACAGCATTAAGTACCAGCAACTTTTCTGCCATGCAAGAAATTGTGGCATCAGGGACTGGCAGGAACAGGAATGAGGTTAAAACATCAATATTTCAGAGAATTCCCAGCTGGAATGTATCACACTAACCCAGTGTCCATAGGGAAGGTGCTTTCACTCCTCCAGCTGGGCACTAAAAGGTGGGAATTAGCACACGTCAAGGCAACACAGGATTCTTTGGGAAACCCACCAAACTGCTGTGGGATTTGGGAGCAGTTGGGAGCACCCACCCAGCCTCTTCCCTCGGGGGTTTTTCACCCCAATTTGGGCTCCACATCCATCTCCTGGGAGCTGCAGGTGAGCAGGGCATCACCTGGCACTTGCCAGGTTAATTTGTCCCCCTGCCTGCTCCATCCCGAGTCCTTGAAGCTTCCCTGGGACGCTCCTGCCAAGGCTCCATATGGGATCCCAGAAATACAGCCGGAGGGGAGGGAGATTTAGCTCTTCCCTGTCTCCGTGGGCCTATCCATTTGGAGCAGCAATCCTCGGCTTTCCCTTCCCAAGGAACCTGGAAAAGGTCTCGGGAACCTCATTCGAGGCTGAGGGTTTGATTTATGGGGCAGAGCTGGAGTTGACATCGGCCACGGAGGGAAGAGATTTATTTCCAGGGCTTCCATCTGTCCCACGCCTCATTCCCGGAGCAGAACCGTGGCACGGAGCCTCGGCCTCCATCCCATAATGCCTGGCCGCAGACCCTTGGGATTCCCTCTGCTGAATTCCTTCGCAGCCAAGATTCACCTCTGTTTGTTGGGAACTCCGCGGGAACGGCACTGAAAGGCGGAAAAGGATCCCAAAGCCCAGAGCGAACCCGGCAGCAGGAATTCCAGCCTTTTCCATGGAAGCCTGGCTGTAACACAGAGGGAAATGTCCACAGCAAAACCGTACTTGGTGGGCAACTCCAAAGGCAAAAGGATTTCCCCTTGGAAAAGAGGTTTGGTGGTGGAATTCCCTGGTTCAGCCTCACTGAGGGCACAGCGCGGCGCCCGCTCGTCCCGGTCTGTTATTCCCTGGTATTCCACGAGGGAATAACCATGGGTTACTCCACGTGGGAATAACCATGGGTTACCATGTGGGAATAACCTTCTGTAATTCCATGTGGGAATAACCATGTGTCACTCCACGTGGGAATAACCATGGGTTACTCCATGTGGGAATAACCATGTGTTACTCCACGTGGGAATAACCATCTGTAATTCCATGTGGGAATAACCATGGGTTACTCCATGTGGGAATAACCATGGGTTACTCTACGTGGGAATAACCATGGGTTACTCCACGAGGGAATAACCTTCTGTAATTCCATGTGGGAATAACCATGTGTTCCTCCACGTGGGAACAACCATCTGTAATTCCATGTGGGAATAACCTTCTGTAATTCCATGTGGGATTTCATTTGATACCAGCTGGAATCTGAAATAAAATTGGGCAATCCTATAGGTAACACAAGAATTCAGGGTTTAAACAGAATTGTTTTCTTCGAATCAAATATTTTATGGGGGGAATACCCCACGTTTTTTCCTCGTTTTGTGAGAGGGGAACAATAATTTTTAATGGCTCTGAAACTCAGCAAAACAGGGGATAAAATCCCAGACATGCTCCTCCTAAAGGCTGGAATTTCTGATTATTCCACTGGGTTTCTGTCAGGTTAAAATGTCAGAGAAAATAAACAGAATGAGGCTTTTCTTTTCTCCACTCACACAATTTATATCAACTAGAATGTATTTATGGAAATTGTATAATTTTATACCTTTTTCTTTGTTTTCTTCAAATGTATTTTAGTCTATAGGAAAAGACAGTAAATGGAGATATTAATACTTTATTTTGCATTAATTTGCTTTTTGAGAATTCAGATAAAACATTGTTGATTAATGTGTCAACATTTTACAAGAGATTTATCCAAACAGTGGAATTTCAGGCTGTTTCATGACCTTTTTTTTAACAGCACAGAGCTCAGAGTGGTTTGGATTAATTTTTGTCTCTTTCTGCATCAGGAGGATTATTGGACAGACCAAAATAAACATGCACTGTTTTTATCCACGCTGCAATTCCCATCACTGGGGTAATCCTGGTTCCAGATTTATGGACAGCGAGCTCCAGGGGTGAGAATCTCATTTCACCTTGACAACATCCCAGGTTCTTCTCCACGGAATATCCTGGCAAACGCAAAGAAAAATGGGAATTTGTCCTCCTGAGCAGCAGCCTGATATTCCAGAGGGTCACTGGTGCTGATGGGCCCCCAGGGGCCGTACTGGGACCAGTGACATTGAGGACACACGAGGAGATCGTGGCACCGCTGGCACCTGGGCAGGTGACACCAGGCTGAGGGTGCAGTGACATCCCCAAAGGACGGGATGGCATCCAGGGGGACCTGGACACGCTCCAGATGTGCCCTGGAGCTGGGCTGGGAGAGCTGGGGGTGCTCACATGGAGAGGAGAAGCTCCAGGGAGAGCTCAGAGCCCCTGCCAGGGCCTGAAGGTGTTGCTATGCTTTTTCAGCCTTCTGATGTTTACCTTTGAGAAATTCCTTTCTCACGCATTTTCAGTAAACTGTGGATTGTTTACATTCTTTCATGGGGGTAGAGTTCTCTTGATAGACACCTGTCTTGACCAGTGTGATTGGAGAGGTGGTGACCTTGCTTACTTGTGATTACACTGGTCTGTTTGCTATACTATATATATGGAGTCAGTGATGTAATAAAGTCAGTCCTCTTGGTTGAACTAAAGTCAGAGTCCGTGTGATGAATCTAGTGTGTCTCTGTGACATGAAGGGGCTCCAGGAGAGCTGCAGAGGGACTGGGGACAAGGGATGGAGGGACAGGACACAGGGGATGGATCCCAGTGCCAGAGGGCAGGGCTGGATGGGATCTTGGGCAGGAATTGTTCCCTGGCAGGGTGCTGAAGGTCTGGGCTGGAATTCCCAGAGCAGCTGTGGCTGCCCCTGGATCCCTGGCAGTGTTATCCCAAATGGTTTTTTCCCTGGTGTGGAAGAGCCTGATCCCACACAGAGTCACGGGATTTATTTCCAGCTCTGCACAGAAAGGGCACTGGGCTGATCCCCCAAGCCGGCACACCATCACCAAAACTTGTCACTATTCATTCATTTCACCAAAGAAAGGCACAAACATTCACTGGCTGCACGTTACACAGTTCCCTTATTAATTAGTGCTCTATCTTCTCCTTAATGATTCTCTTGCTTCTAACGCTGCTTCCCGGTGTTCCTCTGCTTTTGGGATTTCCCAGGTTGCTGGTCACCCCTCCTGGAATTCCCTCCTTCCCCAGAGGGAGCTGACCCAGCCCAGCTGGCCTGTTTCTGCTTAGTTTTTCCTCTTTATCTCGGGAGCTCTGCCACACGTCCTCGGGGCTGGCAAATTCTGTATTCCCCGTGCCCTCTCTCAGTGGGAATCCTTCTTCTCAAAACGTGTTACCCTCCCCTTGGGCTAGGACCACTGGGAGATGCCAACAAGGCAATTCCTCCTCTGTGCGAAAAACACAATTTACTCTTGGCAAAATTCAAAAGTTTAATAAAAAATAAAAAAAAGCAAATAGGAGACAGAGAGTAAAAGTATTTACATGGCCGGGGTACCTGGCATGCCACCAAAGCACACTGGGAACCAAAGACTTGCTGCTTAAAAACACTTGTCTGTTGAATATTCATGAATTGTCATACACGATTCGAACACTCCTTTTGAGGTTTTGGATGTTTCTGCTTAGTTTAATTTGTCCCTCCCATAACCTTCCATCCTGTAAATCTATTCTTTGGTTCCACAAAGCCTAAATCTCCCAATAACAGAGGCAACAAATTCTTCCTTCTATCTCACCCAGATAGGAGAGTGTGAAGAATTTCTTCATTATCTTTCCCGTTCTTTGAGATAGTTACAAAAAGCATCTTACAGCCCATCGTTTCTATTTTAACGTTATGCCGTAACTTAAAAAAATATAGATTCATCACAGCACTATATTAATACAGCATTATGAATATTTGCAAAAAGCCAACTTTGTAACACGTATTTATAACCTCTGTCATTCCAACAGCCGGCCATCGCCCGGAGCTCGTGCCCGGGCTTAAATCCGGATTAAATCTCCTTTCTCGCCGACTGGCGAGGGCGGAACGTCCCAGAACTGCTCTTTGTAGGAGAGTTTTGCCTTTGGCACATTGCGGAGGCTCAGTGACCTGGAGCATCCCGGCCCAGGGGATGTGTCCCTGCCCTTGGAACGGGCGGGCGGGCACGGGGGACAAGGGACGGGCGGGGGACACGTGACACGGGGAGGGCACGTGACACGGGGAGAACACGTGACACTGAGAGAACACGTGACACGGGAGGACACGTGACGCGGGCAGGCCACGTGATGCAGGAGGAAGCGCGTGACCAGGGCGGACGCACGTGACCCGGCGGTGACCCCACGTGTCCCGTGTCCCTCCCTCAGCCAGGCCATGGCGGGCGCGGTGGCGGCCGCGGGCTCCGCCGAGCAGTTCCAGCAGCTGCTGCAGCGCCCGGACAGGTGAGGGGACACCAGGGGGGTCCCGTTCCTGTGGCCCTTACCGGGGGTTCCATCCCCGCGGTGCCATCCCGGGGTCCCTCCGTGGGTGCCATCTCCGACTCCTGTCCCTCGGTGCTATCCCGGTTTCCCCTCCATGGGTGCCATTCCCGATGTCCCGTCTCTCGGTGCCACTCCAGTGTCCCCTCCATGGGTGCCATCCTTGGTGTCCCGTTCCTCGGTGCCATCCTTGGTGTCCCGTTCCTCGGTGCCATGCCGGTGTCCCCTCCATGGGTGCCATTCGCGGTGTCCCGTCTCTCGGTGTCACTCCAGTGTCCCCACCGTGAGTGCCATCCCCGGTGTCCCCTCCGTGGGTGCCATCCCGGTGTCCCCTCCCGGGTCCCTCAGGCCTCAGCTCGGGAGGGGCCGGTGCTGCCGCAGCGCTCAGTGAAACCTGCGCGGGGAAGATAAAAAAAAACCCCAAATGGAGCCAAACCGAGCCCCAAAATGCGCAGAGGCTCGGCTTTGGCTCGGCTTTAGCTCGGCTTTGGCTCGGCTTTGGCTCGGGGTTTGCCAACCCCGCGTTCCCCCGGCTCAGCAGTCACAGGTGCCTCCCTGCAGCAGCTCCTGCCGCAGGGGATTTGTGGCCAGATTGGGCGAATTGGCTGGAAAATCCCATAAACCAGAGCTGGCCTGCGAGCTGGGATTGTCCTCCAGCCGAGGAAGGTGTCAGCAAAACCAGCAGGACATTTCAGTGGGAACAGCAGTGACATTTCAATGGGAACAGTAGTGACACATCAATGGGAGCAGCAGGTTTGGGTGTGTACTGGGACAGAATAAATTCATTTATTCATCATATTATTCTGAATTATTCATCTCTTGCCCAGGGTTCTCATTAATCTGCTTTTGTGCTCTAATGATTAATGACAGGGCTCTGCTTTTCCTGCAATCCCAGCCTGGTTTGGGATCTGAAAGCCCATCCAGGGGCACCTTCCACTGTCCCAGGGTGCTCCCAGCCCTGTCCTGGAACAATTCCAGGTGATTTGATTCCAGTATTCCATGCACATGTGTAGCCTGGGGAGGGAAGAGCTGCAGTAACCACCTCTGTAATTATAGATTTACAGGTGATTAAAAATGTGGTGGAATACCAGCATCGGTTCTTAAAGACAGCAGAAGGAAATGCTGTTAAATGAAATGCTTTCTTTCTGGGAAAGAGGAACAGAATTTCTTGCAGACTTGCTGCAGGACTTCCACTTTGCCTCCTGGAATTGATTGTCCTTCAGGTGGATTATTTTGTAGGGACGTTACAGAAGAAACTCATGTGCTCAAATGAAAATGGCTTCAGGAACAAACACAGTATTTTAAGGTTATTTAAAAAACCCACCAGTAGTTTTCTCATTGCCTTTGTCACTGAACATCATTCAGTTTTTTCTCTAAAGGAACTGATTATTTTACCCATGTTCTTGGTCCCAAGAGGAGCTGATAATTCTGATAACTCTTCCTCTGCTTCCCTTGAAAACAGCATTTATAATTACATGTTAATTCCATAGGATTCCTTGTTTCAGAAAATTACCAGTTCTTGCATGGAGTTATCAGTGTTTGTGTTGTAGAATAAGGGTAAATCTTGATATTTAAAGAGAAAATTGGGGATTTGTCATAACCTTTTTGTCCCTGCCCTGTTTAATAGTGGAGCTTTTTTTTTAACCTTGGTTGAATGCAGGGAACACTTTGTTTAGAATTACTTAAGTGCTTCATTTTGCTAAGCCTTTGTTTTTATCTTTCTTAATGTTTTCAGTTACTCTGGCTTTTTAAGGTGAAAATGAAGTACTCAGAGAGCAGTGCAGTTGCAAAATTTGAATTGTTCTGTGAATGAATTAAAAAAAAATCAAAAAACCAAAACAACTCCAAAACTCATCGTGCAAATGAATTTAAAATATGTTCTTCTTGAAGATAAAAATAAATATATTGCAGCTGGATGTTGGTAAGGAAGGACCAGGCTCTGGTGGGATGAGGATGAAATAATCCTGTGGTGATTTGTCCTGAGGTCCATCCCTGTGGCCAGATGTGTCCTGCTGTGGGCACAGACTTAAACTGAGGACTTGGGGGGAAAAGAAAAATGGTTCTATTGTTTTTCTGCCAGAATTTTCTAGAATGTCATTGGAAAATGAAGTCTGTGAAAGCATCCAGGGTGTGTGATCAGGTCACACAGGCAGGACCTGCTCCAGCAGGGATCCTGTGCTGCCCAGGCAGCTGTTACAATTTACAGTGAAATTCCATTATGTAGGAATAAAAGACATCAAGTGCCCGCTGCAGGATGGGTGACTTGATTTCTCCGTTTTTCTAAGGAAATGAAGATTAGTACATTGTATCTTTAATTCCTTATTCCCATTCTCTGGTGGGTTGGCCCACTGCAAACACCACGGGGACCGGAACTGAAAATGCCAATATCTTGTCAGTGTTGTCATCCCAGACGTTTAAGCCCATGGGAGCTGGTACCCAGTGTGATGGGATTTCTGCTCACACCTCTAAATGCTGTGTGGAACCAATCCCAAACACCCCAGAAAATCTGGAATAAGAAGTTGGAGCTAATGAAAGCAGACAAAATAACATTCCAGTGTGACAGGTTTTGTAGTGCATCGCCTCAGCAGTGCTGGCTGGGGTCAAAATCTTGCCTGGGAAAGGAAAAGTCCTGGTCATGCTTCAAAGGTTTGTTTTGGTTTTTTCCCTGAGGTTCCCCCCACCTCAGGCAGATGCTGGGGGTGGCTTTTTACAGACTCCCCGTCCCTGGAGTGTCCAAGGAATTCCTGGAGGTGGCACTCAGGGCTCTGGGCTGGGGACAAGGTGAGGATGGGGCACATGGGTGGTGACCCTGGCGGCCTTTCCCAGGCTCAGTGATTCCACCATCCTGTTTTTTTGGGCAGTTTTCCCCAGGAATGCTGTTTCTCCCCAGGGCCCTGGTGGTGGTGCACTTCTGGGCGCCGTGGGCTCCGCAGTGCGCGCAGATGAACGAGGTGATGGCAGCGCTGGCACGGGAGCACAGCCAGGTCTCCTTCGTGCAGGTGAGGGACAAGGGGCAGCCCTGGGGGAAGGGAGGTACTCCAGGAGAGGGGGATGTTCCTCTTGGAGTGCCTGGATGGCCTCACATTTCAGATGCCCCTCTCACATCTGTTATCCCAGAGGTGCTGCTGCCATCAGGGGTGGGCTCAGACAGGGAATCCTGGAATGCTTGGGGTGGGAGGGACCCTAAATCCCAGCGAGTGCCACCCCTGCCATGGGCAGGGACACTTGGCACTATCCCAGGGTGTTCAGCCTTGGAGATGTTACTGCTGAAGGGATCTCAGGGTTGCCAGAGGTTCCTGTGGCACTACAAGGACCCTTCAGGAAGGTGAACTCAGCCCCTGCAATGCTGTCACTCTGCTTTGTGAGACTCTCTGCACATCCCACTGAGATCCAGGGGAAGGAAAAAGGAATTCACTTCATCCACATGCTGTTGGTTTTAAACCAAACGTCTCTGGTTAATGAGACACTTGTGGGATGATGAGGGCAGGGAGCAGTGGAGCAGCCAGCTGTGTGTGAGTATTTTAATGTGATTTTTACAGCCTTTAGGATGTGTGTGGAGTTTTTTTTAAATGATTCCTCTCAGTTGGTATTTGTAAAACAAGACAGAATTATTTTAATGCTATTTTATGACTTAGAGCTTCAAAAGACTAATTTTCAACATATTGCAAATTCAAGATGTTTAAATTTATCTAGAGTTTAGTAGCTTTTACCTAACCCAACAAAGCCTGAAATCTCTCAGTTGCCTTTTTATTATTCCTGTATTATTTATTTATGACCTTTATTATTCAGCTGTAATTTATTTTTTAATAACGAGGTTCCAAAGTCATCCAGGGCTGTAAAACCAAGATAGTGGCACATCCTTCCCCCTAACTTTGCTCCTCCCAGTAATTTTAATATTACTGGTGTTCTTGCTTAGAGAAAATAAGCTGATGAAAATTCTTGGGGAATTTTACTGATATATTTAGGAGGGAGGAGCTCCTCAAGAGGAATGTATTTGATTTTGGCAGTTCTTGGTGGGATTTTTGTATTTCAGAATATCCAGCCTGCCTTCCAATTGGCAAGCACCTGTTACCTCCTCAGATGTTTGGCTGAAATGAGTGTGTTCACATCCCAAAACACTCACAAACAACATTTTGGGAAGCTGTGCCAACAAGAGCAAGTCCCTGAAATACAAAATGAATTCTGTTCTGTGGAACATAAATATCCAAGCAGGAAATTTTGCTGGGAAAGAAAATGAGTATTAGAGGTGCAAGTCATCATTTGCCCCTGGAAAAAGAATCAATAATTGGAATTACCTATTCTCTTTCAATTACATAGAAGCTTTCAGTTGAATGTAAGCTTTCATTTTCTAGCTGTAGTTTCTCAGTTGATTCTGTTAGAGTGTGGATGCACAGGAGGGGGCTGGGGCTCAGTTTTGATGCCCTTGCTTTGCCTCTCTAATTAGTGGGTTCATTAAGAGCCTGTGTAGCTGGAGCAGCTCAAACTCTGAGCCAGTTAAGATAAATTTCATAGCAAATCCCTACATGATGAAAGTGGGAGCAGTAATCCCAGGCTGGGCACTCAGCAGCCTTGCAGGAGTTAAAAATCAAGTTTAGCACCATCAGCTGAAGGAACACCTCCTTTTCTCCTCCTGATTTGTGGGAGGCTGCAGATGTCAGGGGTGATGTAGAGCCCCCCAAAGGGGCACAAAAGAACCTCTGTGGTGGTGACATAACTGGGGGCAGTGATTTATGGATTCCAATATAGCAGGAGCTGCACAGGATTGAAAATTTACTAGGTCAGGAGTGCATGGAAAATTTTATTCGCAGCCTCCGGGCGTCTTTTGAAATGTGCAACAAAATAAAAACCTCTGAACCTGTTTTGACACCGTGGAGGTTCAGTGGGTGCCACGGCAGCCCAGAGAGTCTCATTTAAATGCAAATGTCTCACAAACTTCAGCAGCAGATCCTGTTTAAATGTATAAAATGCCAGGGAGAGCACTCCAGGATTGACACTCACAGTGAAACTTTAAAGAAGATTATGAAAATAATCCGGGGTTGGTTGTTTTGTTTTGTTTGGTTTTTAGCTGGAAGCTGAGGCTGTGCCTGAAGTGTCTGAAAAATATGGAATTAGTTCTGTTCCAACGTTCTTGTTCTTTAAGGTAAGAGGAAATAGATTTAAGAGGAAATGGATTTAAGAGAAAATAGAATCCATGTGGACTCTTAATATTAATACTTTTGTAATACTCTACCAGAACCTTAGGAGCTTTCTCAGAGAGGAAACACCTCTGTAACTGATGAAATCTATCCAGTGGAACCTAAAAATGGAGATAGAAATGGCTTTTGCACTTTATATGGAATGTTTCAGGGCTTCTTTAAGTGCTTTGGGATTCATACATAGTTTTTTTTTTTATTTTAGTTGTTGTACTTGGGTGAAAAAATTTACAGCAACGTTTCTTTGTGTTGTATTTGGGAAAAAACCCAAGTAAATACAGTAATAATAGAAGTAACAATTCTGTTTGGGTGCTGTTTGCCTGTGATGATAAAAATGATAATATTTTCTTTAATAAGTATTTCTAGAGGCAAACTTGCTGCTGGTACTGATGCCTTGGAGTGGCTCCCCAGAACAGAGGCCAGACAAGATAAAGAGAATAATGTGGGTATTTATTAAAGACCTTCAACAGATACACCTTGGGCAGCCAGAAGCCTCCCAGAGGCTACACCCAAGATGGACAATGGTCATGAGTTTGTCAGACAATTACAAGTTTGGGCCATTTATGTACCAGGGGTTAATCCTCCAATACAGGTGAAGGTATTGAAGTCATTTACCCCCAGTTTACTCGTCCCCAAAAGTAGAAACTTTTGTTTATACTTTCCAGGGCCTGAGGCTGGAGGGTGTCCTTGAGTTTCAGGCCCAGAGGGATTGTTTTGTCTGACCAGAATGTGAAGACAGTTCACTACACTTTCTGTGGAGTTCAGAGTTGGGCACTAATGCAGGATGTGAAAACCAGAAAAGCTAAAATCCCTGAGGCATTGTTACCAGCAGCAGAAAGGCACCAGCCTGGGCATCCAGAGCCCTGGAAAGCTGGGCTTTGCTGGGTGGCCATGCTGTGGCTTTAGTCCATCCTGGGCTGCCCATGCCAGCCTGGGCATCCAGAGCCCTGAAAAGCTGGGCTTTGCTGGGTGGCCATGCTGTGGGTTTAGTCCATCCTGGGCTGAAGGGTGTGCTTGTCGTTGTTGCTGCGTGAACAAACGACACCAACTCGACTCTTGCAAACTGACCAAGTCAAACTTTAATAACAAACTACCTCTTTTATAGAGTGAAAGGACAGAGCTGGACCTAACTGGTCCTTGATTAGCATGATCACCATGATTGGCTAATTAAAACCAACACTTCTCTACATGTAAACAAGATAACAAACACCAGCTGTGGAGAAGCTGTTTACATATTTTCCACAGCTTACCCGTTGGAGCTTCACTGCCCAGAACATTACTGCAGCTGAGAAACCGTGCTACAGTCTCTAGGAAAAAACCAAAATGAGATGCACGTGTGCTTTGTCCCTGCAGAATTCCCAGAAGGTGGACAGGCTGGACGGAGCGCACGCGCCGGAGCTGACGCAGAAGGTGCAGCGGCACGCGGCCGGCCCCGCGCCCGGCCCCGCCGGCGCTGCCCAGGAGCTGCTCCATGCCCGCCTCAAGAAGCTCATCAACGCTGCCCCCTGCATGCTCTTCATGAAGGGCTCTCCCAAAGAACCCCGCTGTGGTGAGCATTTCCTGGCATTTCTCTCCGTTTTGGCAGCGTTTGCCCCGTTCCTTCCATTTTGCGTCCTTCCGGACGCGTCCCCGCAGTGCCGTGCTCACCCAAAGTGCTCACCCAAGTATTGCTGTTCAAGTGATGCCTTAGGATTTCAGCTTTTATATTTGTCATCTATTTGTAACCCTGCAGTTCTCTAGTGTGTAACTCTAAACTCCACACACAGTGGGAGCTGCTGCTTCCCTGTTTTGGTCAGACACAACAATTCCTCTCCAGCCTGGCAATCAAGGACACCTCCCTGCCTCAGGCCCTGAGAGGGGCAAACAAAAGTCACTTGGGGGCAGCAAACTTGGGGTAAATGTCTTCATTACCTAAAGCTGTAATTGGAAGATTAACCCCCAATATGCAAATGGACCAAATTTATAAAAGTGTGAAAACTCATGATTCATTTTGGGGGTAGCCCCTGGGGGGCTTCATCTGCCCTAAATTCACCTGAAGGCCCTTCAATAAATACAACTCCTTTTTATTCCCCTAATTCTGTCTGGCCTCTGTTTTTAGCTCGTCCCAAAAGGCTGCTACAGAACTGGTGTTGCAGCAGTTAAATTTTGGGAATGAACTTGTGGGTTCGGGGCTTTGTAAGGCAGATGGGGTGGGTGATGTTATCCCTGCACTGGGCTCAGTATTTGATGCCATGGATGGGGTGTGGGAGGTGGCCCTGCCCGTGCTGGGTTAGATTTTAAGATCCTTTTGAACCCAAACCATTCCATAATTCCATGGGTTTCTGCCACAGTGGAAATGCCTTTTCTTAAACCTCATTCCCTTAACTCACAGTGCTCACAGTTCAGTGCTCAGTCCCAGACTGACTCAGAGTGTTAATCCACATGAAAAGCTCATGAACAAATGCTAAAAGACAAAATTTTCAAGTGTCATGAAAATGCAGCTGTGTGTAGTTGTTGAAATTCAGGAGTTGAATCGTGGAATAAATAAGAGTATTTTTATTAACTTCAAGTGGTTTAGGTCAGGAGCAAAGCTTGGCACATAAAGGAGCTGAGAGGGATGGCTGCAGTGGTGGAGGTGCTGGCTGGGCTGAATTGGGTGCTTTTGACTGATAATAATCTATATCTTCCTGTGAAAAGCTGATGAAGTTCCATCTCTTTATGTGTAAATAATTCTGCATTTGTGTCATGTAACAACATGGTGGTAGCTGAGTGGAATGTATCATTACAGGGATTTAGAGATATTTTTAAGATTAGAAATTCTGACTTAGTTTGTAGTAGCCTCTGCTCTGATGAGCTCCTGAGATTTCTGAGTTTATTTGGGGTGTCTAAAGTTAAAATAAAGGTGAATATTCAGATATTTCTCCAGGCCTTCAGTTCTTACAGTTGCTCCTGGTACCCCATGAAGAGGGCAGAGGAGGTAATTAAATAGAAGTATACATTAAAATTGGAATTATTAAATGGAGTGAACACCCAGAATGACCTAAACTTCCAGTTCCTAATCTGCAGGGAAATGTTGTGCCTGCTTTGGGCTGCTCTGGGTGTTCCTGGCAGTAGCTGGATCCACTAAACCCCCTAGAAAAGACAAAACCTATTTTAATGTGAAGGTAATTAAACAATTTGTCAACACTTCCATAATTCTCAAGGTGAAGATTTAAAATTTTATCAGAGATGATCTGGATCTGTTTTATCAGTAGCAGGAGTGATAAAAATAGAATTAAATAAAGGACCCTGCTTGATAAAGATGAAGAGAATTTTGACTTTTACCTATTTTGATACAAATAAGATTTCCTGGGCCCTTTAGTTTAGTTGGCCAGTGGAGGGGACCTTTTGCAGCAGGGATTTGGGGATTCTAGTGCAGTTTTGGGCATTTTTCCTTGGAAAAGGCAACTGAGCAGAGCATGGAGTGAGGCCTGGCTGGCACTTGAGTGTGGTTCCTGCAGGTGTTGGGTGATTTCTGTGCATTTCTGTGGCAATATTGGGGTTTGTTTGGTACTTTTTGCTCATTTGCTTCATTCATACTCTGATTTTCCAAGGTGTTTCTGTTGCTCTGATCACCCAGCCCTCACTTAAACCTCCTTTTCTCAGCAATTTAATTCTTCCTTGCCAGCCACTCCTGCAGAAATCCCACCCAGATCTTTTCTTGTGGAAATGTTGGGACACTTTATTCCGAGTGAATCCCACCCAGTCCATCTTCCTGCTTTGCATGGAATTGCCCACAGCTCAAATAAAGCTGTTTTTTCCCCCCTCCCCAGTTCCTGGAGCTCATTTATTGGAATAACCAGCAGCACTGAGCCTGGAGGTGTTTGCTGAGCAACTCCCAGGTGAAGGAGAATTTCAGGATCCTCTTTCTCTCTCATGAACTCCAAAATGCAGCAGGAAAGGAAGGAAAAGCAACTTCAAAACATTGCAGTAAAAATGCAAATTTCTGCACCCAGCAGCTGAAGTCAGAGGTGGTTCTGTGCTGCCACTTCCATCCTTTCCCCATTTAAACCTTGATTTTTTATTCTTTTATTGAAGCCTTTAAGCATTGTCTCCCTCTCTCTCTTTTTATTTAATATTTGTGTAAAGGTTTTCATTTGCACAGCACTTGGTGGAATTCTTGGAGGGAATTGGAAGGATTGCAGGGGGCTTTGAATGCAAACCTGGCAAAGATAGAAAAGCTGATTATTATATTGATTTAGGGGCAAATTCTGCTGGATCCTCTCTGCAAATGATGTGATTGTGTTGTCTGGGAGGTGGAAAAAGATGACTCTAAATCCAATAATATTAAAATTTTCTTACCTACAACTCTTTACAAATAATGTGACAATTTTCTTGGGGAAAGAGATGCTTAGTTCCAAAAATGGGAGAAACTTTTCTCCTCAGGTTGGCCACTTATAAACACATAAAATCTTGTAAAATCCGAAAATTCAGTGTTTAGTATCCTGCTGAGAGTGTTGATACGAAAATCTGCCAGAAAGGAAAACAAAACATGGTATGAAGGTATCAAAGAGGTAATAAAATAACATTAAACACTTGGGAAAACATAAAAAAAATCTAAAAAATAATAAGAAATTTGCCTTTTAGGTGAGGTAGGGAAGGAAGCTCCTAAAGTAAAATAGTAGAAAATATAAGTAGAAAACACTTACAAAAGTCAAGGTTTTTGGCTAAACTAGTGAGAACAGTAATAAATAAATCAATCAACAGAAACAACCACCTGAACAGAAATGGTATGAAATGGTATTTGCCATTTATCTGCAGGTATTAAATGATTTTCTTGCCCTTTGGTATTGTTTGAAGCTGTTGATAAAGCACAGAACAACCACCAGAGGTGTTCTGAGCTTGCTGGGGAGAACAAAGCCCTTTTGGAGCGGATAAGGCGAGCACAGCTTTGCTGAAATCCCGTGGAATTCCCTTTTTTTTAGGCTTCAGCAAGCAGATGGTGGAGATCCTGAACAAGCACGGCGTCGCCTTCAGCAGCTTTGACATTTTCTCCGACGAGGAAGTTCGGCAGGGGCTGAAAAGCTTCTCCAACTGGCCAACCTACCCCCAGCTCTACGTGGCTGGGGAGCTCATCGGGGGCCTGGACATCGTCAAGGTGAAACATGGAATTTTCTCCCCTTCTGGGCTTGCCAGAAGTGGCTGCTTCTTGCTTTTTCCGCCTCATTTTTGGCTTTTTCCCCCCTGATTTCCCCAGGAGCTCGAGGCATCAGGAGAGCTGGACACAATCTGCCCCAAGGCCCAGAAGCTGGAGGACAGGTGGGTGAATTACAACAGTTTTGGAGGTTTTTTCTATGTTCATATAGGGGAAACCCCCTATAAATTCCGGCTTTATCAGAAGTGCCTTGAGAATTTATTTACTTACAGAATTCCTGGTTTTTCGATGTCTTTTGGGGTTTGTACATTTTAGTCCAAGAATCTTTACTTACATTTGTGATTTAATTTCTGCTTACAGCAAGAATGTATCTATTTTTATATTTATATATTTACTTATAAAATATCTATTTATATATCTATATGTACCTATATATTTATAAATCTATCTATATATCTATATACATTTGTATGTCCCTATATTTACATATTCATAAATCTAGTTATACATTTATATTTATATATTTATATAGCTATATGTACCTATATATTTATAAATCTGTCTATATACCTTTGTATGTCCTTATATTTACATATTTATAAATCTATATTTATACATTTATATTTCTATATTTTATATCTATATATTTACAAATCTGTCTATATATTTGTATATCTCTGCATCTATTTACATCTTTATAAATCTATAGATTTATAGATTTCTATTTATGTATCAATATATTTATATATCTATTAGACCTACTTATATATTTACATATCTATATCTATAGGTGGATATATAGATATAGATAGGTATTGATATATATTCTGTCTCCTTTTAAGAATTTGTTCTTTAAGAATAACTGGGAAAATCATCTTTTTAAGCTTTTTCCAGCTTTATTTGCCACAGACTTCCCAGCTCTGGGAATCCCAGCCTGGTTCTTCTCCCTGCTCAGTGCAGTGCAGAAATAATTTAATTAATCCCATTTAAAAGTAGTGATAAATAATAATCCCACCATTGTAAATCCTAGGGATTTATGAATTCCTTCCAAGTTTGTCCCAAGGCTTGAGTTACTTGGCTTTGCAATTGTTACACTGAGGCCACAAACCCCAATTAATGCTTTTAGCAGAGATTAAATTGGAGCTAAAGATGAGATGGGCTCATCTTTAAAAACTTCCTTTTTGTGGCCTTTAAAAACTTATTTTTTTAAAGCCTTTTGGCCCCTTTCTGTGCTTTTGAAGGAGTCAGTTAGGAAATTAAACATTTTTTGGCCAGTTCTTGATGACAGTTTGCAAACTTCACAAGCAGTAACTCCATTTAGACAGAATTTTTTTACTTGGCACCAACTTTTTAGGGAAAGAAGGGAATGGGAAATGTCTTCTGCTTCCCAAAGGGTTTCAAGGTTCCTTTAAAAAAAAACCTTCCCAAGGTATTTTTTTTTAGGCTCAAATTGTACCTGAAATGTGTTTTTAAGGAGCAGCAGCAGCTTTGGAGCAGCTTGGGGAAGTTTTGGGGAGATTTTTAACCAAGCTGCTCCATGGGAAATGGATTCCTGCTGGGAATGGGAATCTCTCCAGACCCATCCCAGTGTGGAATTCCTGCAGGGTTATCCCTTTTAGTTTTCATTTCCACTTCTGCATTTTGTTTGGGGTGATAACCAAGGTATTTGATGTCTTTTTGTAGGCTTAAATCCTTGATAAACAAAGCTCCTGTGATGCTCTTTATGAAGGGAAACAAACAGGTAACGTGGAATGTTCCAGAAAATCTTGAATTTTTACCTTGTTCTTCCTTAATTCAAATTAAATCCTGCTGGAAAGGTTATTTATCATTTTATTTGGTGCTTCTATAAACCATAGAACAGCTCCTGGTTTTTATTTTTGCTGAATATTATCTAAATATTAGACATTTCTATTAATATCTATTAATATAGATAATAGGTGTTTATAATACCTATTAACATCTAAAAATTTCTGGGTGTTTTTTGTCCTTATTTGGAGAATTGGCAGTGGATATTAATTTTGAATTCCTTTTAATTATAATAAATAAAACAAGTTGCTGCTCTTGTTTATTAGTTGCAGTTTATTATTATGGTGAATTAAGGCAGAGATGCCTCAAAATAAAGCAGATTTATTGCATAAATCCATAAAAATCAGGGGATAAAGGATGGAAAAGGGATTAAGGAGTGGCTTAAAAAATTGGGAAATTCCCAAAAAATTGGGAATTGCTGTAGTGTAGCTGGAATTCCATGGATTAAAAAAAAGCAGAGAGCTTTGAACATCTGTATTTTCCATTTTAGATGGCAAAATGTGGCTTCAGCAAGCAAATCCTAGAAATCATGAACAACACTGGGTAGGTAAGGGGGTGTGACTTTGGGAGGGCAGGTTTGGGTCCCACGGTGCATTCTATGGGAAATATATTAGAAAATATAGTGGAATTATTCCTCAAATACAATTTTTTATTTTTAAAGAGGATTTAAAGCACAGTTGAAGGGTTTCCTGAGAATTTTAATGGGGTTTTTTGAGATTATTCAGGAGATGTTTGAGAATTTGGAGGGTTCTTTCAAGGCTTGTAAGGTTTTTCCTTGGGAATTTTGAGGGGGTCTATCAGAATTCAGAGGAATTTTTGAGGGCTTTTTGAATATTTTTGAGTGTTTTTGGTGAGAATTTTGAGGGGTTTTGGAAGAATTTTCAGTGTTCTTTCAAGATTTTGGGGTTTCTCTGTGGGAATTTTGAGGGCTTTTTGTGAGAATTTTGAGAGATTTGGAGAATTTTTAGGGATTTTTAAAGAGGGGGTTTTTTTGAGACTTTTGAGGGGTTTTTTTTGAGACTTGAGCATTTTAACAAAATCTTGAGGATTTAGAACTTTGAGGGATTTTTTTGAGAACTTTGAGGGTTTTTAAAAAATTTTGGCTTTTTTGAGCATTTTGAGGGTTTTTTTTTAGAATTTTGAGGGGTTTTTTTTAGAATTTTGAGAATTTTTAAAAAATCTTGGGGTTTTTTTGAGCATTTTGAAGGGGTTTTGAGCATTTTGAGGGGATTTTTTTAGAATTTTGAGAATTTTTAAAAAATCTCGAGGTTTTAGAACTTTAAGGACTTCTTTTGAGATTTTTGAGTGTTTTTTGAGAACTTTGAGGGGGGTTTGGGGCATTTTATGGGTTTTTTAAAAATCTTGAGGTTTTGAGACTCTTGAGGGGGTTTTGTGGAGACTTTTGAGAGCTCTAAAAAACCTTGAGGTTTTAGAACTTCAAAGGGTTTTCTTGAACGTTTTGGCTGGGGGTTGAGAACTTTGAGGAGTTTTTGAGCATTTTACAGCTTTTTAAAAATTCCTGAGGTTTTAGAAATTTATTTTTGCGAATTTTTGAGGTTCTTTGGAGAATTTTGAGGCGTTCCTTTGCAAATTTGGGAGGGGGTGAATTTTTGAGGTTTCTTTGGGAATTTTGAAGTGTTCCTTTGCAAATTTTGGGGGGTTGGCTGTGTTTTCAGCATTCCTTCACAACTCCAGTGTGTATAAAGTGAATAACCCATTTTCCCCCCTCTCCCCAGCGTGGAGTACGAGACCTTTGACATCCTGGAGGACGAGGAGGTGAGGGAAGCTCCCCGTCCCTGCAGCTTCATTGCCCTGCTGCCTTTTCCCGAGCTGAAATTCCCGGCAATTCCCGGCAATTCCCAGCAATTCCCAGCAATTCCCAGCAATTCCCAGCAATTCCCAGCAATTCCCAGCAATTCCCAGCAATTCCCAGCAATTCCCATTCCCCTTTGGTTTTCCAGGTGCGCCAAGGCCTGAAGTCCTTCTCCAACTGGCCCACGTACCCCCAGCTGTACGTCAAGGGGGAGCTGGTTGGGGGGCTGGACATTGTCAAGGTAGGAGTTGGCATTTCTTGGCAATAAAAGCTCAGTTTATAGGAATTTCCCTGCTTGGCTCCCCCAGAATCCCTGCAGCCACTCCTGGGTGCTTTTCCAGGGAAAGGAGCTGTACATTTCCAATGAGTGACTGGAAAAAGCCAATTTTTACCCCTTTTTTGGCACTTTTCTCGGCCTTCGTTTTGCTCCTGATGTTGGCTTTTTCCCCCGGCCAAGAAGGTTTTCTTTTCCCAGGAAACATTCTTGGGAAAAAGGAATTTTTTTTTGGAGTTGTTGGAGCAGCCTCAGAGTTCCCAAATCCTCCTGAGCCCATTCCTGCCTGGATGGTTCAGAGCCAATTCCTCAGTCTGGGACTCCAGGGAAGGCTCCATCAATAAATCCCAAATAATTCCTAAAAATACTGGTACTTCCTAAATTCCAGAAGTTACTTGGGTTTATTTAAGAAGGATTGCTTCAATCACATAGAGTCATTTTATTTATATAAATTAATGTTACTTAAAGTATATGGATTAATTTTGTTGACAAAGATTGATTTTCCTTAAATTATATACATTTATTTTATGTAAATTAACTTTACTTCTATTATATAGATTAATTTAACTTATATAAATTAATTTTACTTAAAGTATATAGATTTTTATTTATTTAACAAGTGTAGGCATTACTTCAATTAATATATAAATTTATTATTTAAATTATTATATAAACAATATTTTATTTCTATAGATTGCTTACCAAAATTCTGTAGATTAATTTTATTTATATACATTAGCATTACTTAAATTATATAGATTAATTCAATTTATATAAATTAATTTTACTTGAAGTATATATATAAATTTTATTTATTTAACATGTGTAGGGATTACTTTACTTTAGTAATTAATTATTTTTACCTAAATTCTGTAGCTTAATTTTATTAAAATTAATTAAAATTAATTTTAATAAAAAATAATTCTATTTTATATAGATTAACTTTACTTAAAGTATATAGAAAAAATCTGTTTATTCAACAAGTGTAGGGATGGCTTCAATTATATAGATTAGTTTTGCTTATATTACATAGATTAACTTAATTTATAGATTTTTTTTTCTTTATTTAGCAAGTGTGGGGATTAAAGAAATGAAATTAATCTAGATAATCTGGGAAGTGTGGGGGCTTTTTCAGTGCTGAGAAGAGGAGTCCTGGGCATTGTGAGATGCTGTAAACCCCTTTTCTCCCTGGTATTTAAATGGAATTTCTCTCTTTACATCCTTGGGCTGTTTCAGTTCATGCCTTGTATGGGTGGGTGAATGTTGTCAGTGTTGAAATCTCATTTTTTAATGCAGCATAATACGGAATAAAATAGAGAGAGTTGTTTATTCCAAGATGTGGGAAAAGAAGAATATTCCCTGTTGCTTTCCAGGTGTTTCCTGTGTTCCTCAGCCAGTTCCCAGCCCTGCCACTTGAATTTCAGTCCCCAGGCCCCAGGGCAGGCACCTCCTGCTCAGAATCCTGAGGATATTTTATTTTCTTGTGGGAGTTTATGGGTGGGAGGCACAGAATCCATCCTTTGGGGTGCTGGAAGCTTTTGTGGGTGCCTGGGATGTGTCTGGAGTTCCCCCTGGGAGGAGATCCAGGGGTACCAACCAGAGCTTTCAAAGTGTGATTTTCCACTTAAATATTTTGTCTTTTTTACTAAATACACCCAAACCAGAATTGAAATCCTTTATAAACCTCAGTGTTGGCCAGGAGGAACCTCTAGTGGGGCACCAATGCATTCCCCACTGCCAGGGAGTATTTCCTGATGGAATCCTGTTGGATAATCCCCAAAAATCCATAATTGCTGTGTTTCTGTCTTCCAGGAGCTGAAGGAAAGTGGGGAATTGCTGCCTGTGCTGAAGGGGGAGAATTGATGGGGAGGACATCAGTGGGAAGAGAAATCCCTGGAACAGCCATCCCGTTAGAGATTCTCCTGGAGAAACAGACCACTTCAGCCCTGAGGAGCAGCAGGAGGGAACACAGACAGGAAATCAATGGAAATATTCTCTGTATTTCACCTGTATGGAAAGGGGTTTCACTGGAGACACAAAAAGGTCAATTAAAATTCAGAGTTCCAGGATTTGGGGTGTTGGGATTTCATTATTTGCACCCTTGTCCATCCCAGAATGATTCCAGCTGAAATTGGAACTTGTTTCTTTTGGGCTCAGCTCTGATTAGGGGACTATTAATGGAGCATCATCTTTTCCTGCCCCTCTTAATTGTTTCCATGTGTAATGAACAAGAAAACCACTTTGGGAGCCTTCACCCAGCACAGCTTCAGGGAGTCACTAATGAGCTGCAGCTCTGGCCTCTGCAAACTCGTTAAGTGGGTGCACTAATTGCTGATTGGGGTGCTCAGTCAGGAACACAGGGTTTTGGGAATGTTGAGGTGGATTTGGATGCTCAGTCAGGAACACAGGGTTTTGGGAATGTTGAAGTGGTTTAGGATGCTCAGTCAGGAACACAGGGTTTTGGGAATGTTGAAGTGGTTTAGGATGCTCAGTCAGGAACACAGGGGTTTTGGGAATGTTGAGGTGGTTTTGGATGCTCAGTCAGGAACACAGGGGTTTGGGAATGTTGAGGTGGTTTAGGATGCTCAGTCAGGAACACAGGGTTTTGGGAATGTTGAAGTGGTTTAGGATGCTCAGTCAGGAACACAGGGTTTTGGGAATGTTGAAGTGGTTTAGGATGCTCAGGAACACAGGGGTTTGGGAATGTTGAGGTGGTTTAGGATGCTCAGTCAGGAACACAGGGGTTTTGGGAATGTTGAGGTGGTTTTGGAAGTGTCGGTGAATCCTCAAGGATCCTTCAGGCACGTGGAAAAGTTTCCTGGGCTGGTCCAGGGACCCTTCCTGGATCCAGGGGGTTTAATTTGGGTTCAATCCTTGTTTCAGCACCTGAGTCTGGGTAAATTCCAGCATCACAAAATCCTTGGAGAAGTTGCTCCTTGTTAGGAGGGGCCAGGACTGACTTTTCCAAGTGTGCCTGGAAAAAGAAGTCAAAGTGAGGTGCAGACCTTCAGGCAGCAGCCTGGAAGGTTTTGGGAGCAAGTTTGGGGCTTTTTTCCCTAAATTCTAAACATGATCCAAGTCTCAGAGCCTCAGCCAAAACTGGTGTTGAGCTTTTCCCAACCTGGAAAAGGTTGGCTGCAGGGAAGCAGCTCCTTCCATGTGTTCTAGGGATGGATACTGAATTTTCTAGGATTTGTTTCAGTAATTGCTATCAAATAGATGTTATAACTTTAAACCTGATTTTAATTGCTCTAAAAAAAAAAATGCTTGTCATGAAAACAAGCCTTAATTAATCCTCTTAAGTGAATTGCAAATGCATTCAGGTAGTTGTCAGTAGGAAAAAAATAATTTATTACAGCAAAACGTATCATCCCTGTGGTGAAATAAGGAGGTAGAAGCTTTAATTAAATACTAAACACCAAATGCTGTTCAGTTTTCCTTCGGAATTCAGTGTAGTGGAATTTATTTGGGGTTTATGGAGTCCTGCTAATGGATTTACAGTCGTGCAACAGAGCAGCAGGGAACAGCAGTTGATTCCTGACAATCTGTATTTGTGTTTATTCCAGGATGGGATCTGGGGCAGGAATTGTGCCCTGGCAGGGTGGGCAGGCCTGGCACAGGGTGCCCAGAGCAGCTGTGGCTGCAGTTAAATCCTCCTTATTTTGCAATCTTTCCCTTGTTTGTCCCAACATTTCCAATGGATTATTTTTCCCTGCACTTTAATTTTGGGATATTAGGAAAAAAAACCCCAAACTATTCCTGAGGATGATGAAGAGAGGAAGAGTCCGTGATTAAACCCCCTGTGCTACTAAATATATTAAATAACTTCCAACAGATAATTGTCACCTCCTCGGTGCTGGGATAAGAAATTCCTTCAAAGCTCCATGGAATATTCCAGGTTTTGAAGGGAAGTGTCACCTGGCTGAGATCAGGGATGCAATACCTGGGTTTTAAATCAACAATTAACCTGGCTGCATGTGAAAACATTGATTGAGGGCTTCTGCAGGGCCAAGGAGAAATGGGGGTGAGGTAATGATTTTAATTGGGGGGCATTTCATGGGGAAATTGGGGTGAGGTAATGATTTTAATTGGGGGGGCATTTCATGGCGAAATTGGGGTGAGGTAATGATTTTAATTAGGGGGCATTTCATGGGGCTGAGACAGAACAGGAGGAAACAGGGACTTGTTTTTCCATCAAGCTGTAGTTCCAGGGAACAGGTTCAGATGGGATGTGGGGGATTTGAAGGACAGTCAGGGCTCGTGGGGTTAAGGGAGCCTTTTTGGGGTTAAAGGAGCTTTTTTTGGCTCATGCTGTGACTCCCCTCGCCCCCAGGGTGTCGCAGGGCTGTGCCTGGTGTCACTCAGGGCAGGTCCCTGTCCCCCTTCCCTCCTGGAAGCGAGCTAAAAAACCAAATATCAGCACAGTCCTCAGCTCCTTTATGGGAAACCTGAACCCCAGTGTTGGTCCGGGGTCCCGAAATCCTCCTGCCATCCCAGAATTACCCTTCTCCAGGGCTGCGAGGGCTTTCTGCTGTGCCAGAGCTGCCGGTGCCCAGCAGAGCCGCGGCCGGGATCCTCCGGAGGGAATTCCGAGCAGGGAAGCAGGGACGGGAGCTGGGATGCGGACATCCGTGTGCTGCCGAGGGAACACCCGCTCTGCTCCGCTCCGCTCTGCCCTGCTCTGCTCCGCTCTGCTCTGCTCCGGGTGGATCCTTCGGGCACAGGGGATGGCAGGGACGGGGCTGGAGAGCCGGGATTTGGGGGAAAAGTCAATCCCAAGGATTTTCCTGCCGGCGGCAGCAGCGGGGATGGGCCACGGGGCGGTGCTGTGCACCGCGGAGCGCGGGATAACAACGGGAGAGAGGGATAACGGGGCTGGGAATGCTGCCCCGGGATAACGGGAGAGAGGGATAACGGGATAACGGGGCTGGGGATGCTGCTCTGGGATAACGGGTTAGAGGGATAACGGGGCTGGGGATGCTGCCCCGGGATAACGGGAGAGAGGGATAACGGGATAACGGGGATGCTGCTCTGGGATAACGGGGCTGGGAATGCTGAGGGGCAGCCCGGGGGCATAACGAGGGAAATGCAGGGTGGGATAACAGGGGGATAATGGGGGGCACGGGGCAGGGAATGCTGTGGGATGGGTGGAAAACGGGGACAAGAGGAGGGGCCACAGGGCTGGGGGCACCCCCCGGTGTCACTGTGAGCTGTCCAATGTGGCTTTGTTGGGATTAATCTGAAAGTTTCCATTTCAATTCTTTGGCTGCCGTTCCCAAGGCAAACCTGGACTTCTCAGCTGTTTCGTAGATCAAATGCTGGGGAATAATAATAGTAATAATAATAATAATAGCATTATTATTATTATTATTGTTAATAATAGAGGATGCCAATAGCAGCTCTGGTTGTGCTCNCTGCCCTGGGATAACGGGATAGAGGGATACGGGACTGGGAATGCCACCCTAGGATAACGGGATAGAGGGATAACGGGGCTGGGAGTGCTGCTCCGAGATAATGGGATAGAGGGATAATAAGAGGATAGAGGGATAATGGGGCTGGGAATGCTGTTCCAGGATAACAGGATGCAGGACTGGGGATGCTACCCCAGGATAACGGGATAGTGGCAGGGCACGGGGGAAGAGCTGGGGATGCTGCAGGACAGGGTGATGGGGGGTGAGGGGGGACCCGGGGCTGGGGATGCTGCCAGCAGGGACAGCCACGGGATAACGGGAATAACGGGATACTGGGGCTGGGAATGCTGAGGGCAGCCCGGGGGGATAACGAGGGAAATGCAGCCTGGGAATGCTGCAGGGGGGGATAATGGGGGGCACGGGGCAGGGAATGCTGTGGGATGGGTGGAAAACGGGGACAAGAGGAGGGGCCACAGGGCTGGGGGCACCCCCCGGTGTCACTGTGAGCTGTCCAATGTGGCTTTGTTGGGATTAATCTGAAAGTTTCCATTTCAATTCTTTGGCTGCCGTTCCCAAGGCAAACCTGGACTTCTCAGCTGTTTCGTAGATCAAATGCTGGGGAATAATAATAGTAATAATAATAATAATAGCATTATTATTATTATTATTGTTAATAATAGAGGATGCCAATAGCAGCTCTGGTTGTGCTCAGAGTGTTCCCAGGGAGCAGCTCTGAACCCCCAGCAGTGCCACGGGTGCCTCTGAAGGAAGGGCAGGAGCCGAGGCTTTCCTGCCACTGGGAAGGTTTGGGTTCAACTGGGAATGCTCCCACTGGGCAGACTGGAGCTGTCAGCAAGACTCAAACTCTGGGATTTCGGGCTCCTGGCAGAACCAGCCTGGCATTTCTGCCCCTCAGAGCTGAGCTGATCCCTGAGCTGAGTGCCTGGGCACTGTCGGGGTGCCAGTCTGGCTGCCCAGCTCTGCACCCCGAGGGCTGCACAGGCTCCTCTTGGGTTTGGGTGCAGGGTTGGTTACAGAGCAGGTCTTGGGGTAATTAAATGATGGCAACAGAATTTGTGGATCACGCGTGAGCTCTCAGGGCATTCCAGACTGGTTTGGGTTGGATGGACCCCAACTCCCCCCCAGTGCCACCCCTGCCATGGCAGGGACACCTCCCACTGTCCCAGGCTGCTCCAGCCCCAATGTCCAACCTGGCCTTGGGCACTGCCAGGGATCCAGGGGCAGCCACAGCTGCTCTGGGCACCCTGTGCCAGGGCTGCCCACCCTGCCAGGGAACAATTCCTGCCCAAAATCCCATCTAAATCTATCCTCTTCCAGCTAAAGCCATTCCCTGTGTCCTGTCCCTCCCTTTTCCAAAGCCAGGATGGCCAGGGTGGAAGATCTGGTCTTCACCTGCTTTGGAGTTGTTTTGGACAGCAAAGCACGGTAGGAAAATATATATATTTTTTTTTTTTTTAATTTGCCAAGGCAGTTAAAAAAGCCATAGCAATTTTTATCAGCTGATTTCCCCCTTCCTTCCCCCCTTTTCCCGGGAATTTGCCTGTGTGACACTAGATGGAGCCTTCTGTGCGCGGGAGGAGTTTGGGGAGTCGGGAGCAGCGTCCGCACTTGCAGCAGTGCCCTGGAAATCGTGTAAATGCCATCACCGCTGGAAATAGAGATGCTGTTCAGTGGGAAAAACACGGCGGGAAAGGATTTCTTACACCTGCAGAGGGCAAAAGTCGCCTGCGGTTTCCCTTCAACGTCTGAGCTGGGAGGTAGGATTGTACCCATCATTTTTAAAGTGGACTTTGAAGGCTCCCTGCCCACGGCAGGGGGTGGAATGAGGTGAGCTGGAAGGTCCCTTCCAACCCAAACCAGTCTGGCATTCCCTGGTTTGGAAGGACGTGTAGAGGAAGAGTTGTGCTCGTGGCTTTGGCAACACGTAGGGATGTATAGAACTCCTGTCCTTCAAATATCTGCCTGTTTGGAGCTGTCTTTCTTGGGAAAATTGTTCCAAGTGTGATAATTATTTGATACTGTGGCTTTGCTGTGGTGGGAAGCACTTCCCAGTGTTCTCTTGGCAGCAGCAGAGCATTGTCACCATTCTGATCACATCCTCAGCCTCTGAGAGCACCCAAAAAAAGCAGATTCTGGAATAGCAGTGTCAGAGGAGATGGAACTGGAACTGCAGCATCGCTCTGGGATGAGCCCTGGCATCTCGATTATTCTCTGCCAATTTCACACCCACTGTAAACAACTTGGACACTTTGCTGGCACCCAGAATGATGGGAGGATAATGAGAAAATGCAATTATCAAACAAATTTGGGGCAGAAGGTCTCTGTTTTTACTGAGGATGAGAACTGAGAGGGGAGTTCTTGTAGGAAATCCCAAGGGATGAGGGGGCTCATGGAGGGGAGATCCCCTGCCCCATGGGCCTGCCCAGATTTTCAAGCTGCAGAAATGGGTCTGCCCCATCCCTGGAAACGTCCAAGGCCAGGCTGGAGGGGCTTGGAACAACCTGGGACAGTGGAAAGTGGGAAGGGGTGGCTTTGATAGGATCACTTCATTATGGTCTGTTCCGTGGGAGAACAGAAAGTGACTTCAGTCCTTCACACTCCAACGTGGCAGGACGGATTTTTAAATGCTGGGATGGGCTGGAGCTCCCAGCGAGGGCAGGGCTGCTCCAGCCACAGCCTCCAGCAGGGAGGGAGCTCCTCCAGGCATCCCCTTCGGGCACCTTGGGCATCTCTTCCTGCTGCTCAGCCTGGGCTGTGTTTGCAGTCCTTTGTGCCCAGGGAGGTTTGCAGTGCCCATCCTGGAGGTGTCCCAGGAATTCCTGGAGGTGGCACTGAGTGCCCTGGGCTGGGGACAGGGTGGGGATGGGGCACAGCTGGGACTGCCTGGTCCTGGAGCTGTTTTCCAACCTGAATGATCCTGGGATTCCATGATTCTGTGGCAGCTGGGAACCCGAGCAGACCTCATTAACTTCAGATCAAATGCAACACCAAATTCATGCCCTGAAATGATAATTTTCAAAACATGTTTTGTGTTAAAAGGGGTCTTTTTTCTCCTCGCTTCGCTTTCATCCGGAATGCATTTCCAGTCTCTCTGAGAACCAACCCCTGTGTTTCAGGAAATGTCTCCGAATTCCTGAGCTAAAAAACCATTTGAAAACTCATTTGAATTTTTAAACTGCTTTGCCTGCCCCAAATGGTTTTTGCCAAATGAAAGAGCTGCACCTGAAAAGTTTTTCCCAGCTCCAGGGAAGAAATGGATCTGCATGTGGAAGCAGCTGGAATGCTGAGGGGGAACAGGGAAAGAGAAACAGCACAGTGAGAGGGAAGGATGTGGTTTCCTATTAGTGAAACCTCCACCTTCATTTTTAAAGCAGAAATAAACCACAACAGGCCTTTGGGAACAGCAAAATGTGGGGTTGGAGCACGAGGTTGGAACACAGGGATCGCTGTCACCAGGATCCTGATTTCCTCTGCCCAGGTCTGGGATTAAATCAGGATTTGTGCCAGAGCTCAGGTGCCATGGTCGTTCCTTGGTCACCTTGGGCTTTCCAGGGCTTTTAGATGGAAAGGGGAGGGGATTCAAACTGAGTAAGTTTAGATGGGATCTGGGGCAGGAATTGTTCCCTGGCAGGGTGGGCAGCCCTGGCACAGGGTGCCCAGAGCAGCTATGGCTGCCCCTGGATCCCTGGCAGTGCCCAAGGCCAGGCTGGACATTGGGGCTGGAGCAGCCTGGGACAGTGGGAGGTGTCCCTGCCATGGCAGGGGGGGCACTGGGGGGGCTCTGGGGTCCCTTCCCAACCCAAACCATTCTGGGATTCTTTGAAAGCTGCTGTTTCAGTAGCTTGGTACCTCAGGACAAAAGCAGTTAGAATCATGGAATTTTTCAGGCAGGAAAAGCCCTTTAAAATAATCAAATCCCACCAACTAACGCTGCTCTGCATTGTTTGTTGTTCCCCTCTGAGGAATGGAGGGCTGGATGTCACCAATCCAATTTCCCTGTGAAATCCTGGGGGTGACCTGCCCTTGCACAGCCAGCAGAACTTCCAGCTGAAGCAGAGGGTTTAATTCAGATTTTAGATGATTTCAAATCCCTAAAAGAGTTTGGTGCACGTGCAGCAGAGCAGTTGGGAAGTAATTCCTGCTGTTGGTGCAGGAGCAGGGCCAAGCCTCTGCCTGGGTGGGAGATTCAGGGCTCTGGCCAAGCACAGCAAAAAGCAGCAGAAAGTGACAAAAATCCCCTCGTGCCCCGTGTTCAGGAGGCTCAGGAAATGACTGGCTGAAGGAAACACAATTTCAGTCCTCAGAGCTGGCTCCTGGCACTGAGCAGTTCCTGTAAATAGGATATTTCTGCTGGGGGCAGAATTCTGCTGGGTTTGATGCTGAAAGCTCGTTAAGATCTGATGTTAAACAATTAATGCTCCGAGGGACAAATTGGTTCGTGTAGCAGGCCTGGCTGTAGCCAGAGGAAAATACAATATCCTGGGAAATGACAGGCCTTGTAATAAACTTGGTGCTTGCAGAGGGGTGCTCAGTGCAGGGCTCAGGATTTGCAGGGATTCTGGCAGAATTTGGGTGCAAACCTTGCAGCTGCCTGCCCGTGGATCAGCCTGGGAACTTTCCTCCCAGAAAGGTCTCGGAATACTTCTCCTCTTCTGAGATCAGTTTGTGCCAGAGTTAGAAAGGAGCAGAGAGAGACTTCCAGCTTCTTGTTCAGGTGTTTATTATTTCTTATCTTTTAGTTGTGTGCTCTTCAGTGACAAGGTCTGTTCTCTCTGAGAACACGGCTGGAATGGCCCCAGGGAGGGACCCTCAAGGCCTCATGGAGCCATTTGACCCAATCCAAACCCCAAATGTATGATATTTACAATTCTGTACCTATTATCCTTACTTATTTCTCTAATTGACATCTCCACCTCAAACCATTCCACCCAATCACCCTGTGCCACCACACAGCAGGAAATGGGGTCTGTGGAGAAGAAGAAACAGTTCAGGCACCACCCAAGATCCTCCATCCTGTCCCTTTTCCAGCCTCATCCTAAAAACCCAAACTCCATTTTCACACCCTGTGATAAACTAAACTAACATTTTATCAAACCTACAACTCTTCTCTGAGTGTTGAAAGTCCTTTCCATGGGCAAAAGCCAAAGGCAGAGTTTGTTCTCCTGGGGTCCCAGCAGGGGTCCCAAACCCCCAAGATGTCCATGGGGTGTTCAGGGGGGTCTCTGCCATCCCTGGGCTCCAACAGAAAGGGTTTTCCAGCCCTGGCACAGCTCCCCTGGGCAGTGCTGGCCTCCCCATGCCTGGGGCATTTAAAGCCTTTGCACGTGGCCTTGGCAGTGCTCTGGAATTGTTGGATTTGATGATTTAGGAGGTTTTTTCCCAACCTCAGCAATTCTGGGATTCTGGAATTCATGAAAACGCCTTTAATGTCTTTGAAATCCTTCCCTCCCTGGCTATTTGCTGGATTCAGCTCCAAATATTACAAAGGTGTTGCACCAGTGAATTTAATGAAAATCCTGGTTTGGATTGAACTCTTTTTTTTTCCCTGCTGCATCTTCATAATGACAATAAAAATAAAACCAAAATTCCTTGGGGGATAAAGCCACTTCCTGGGGCTGGGGTTTGGGGTCATTACCCTCGGTTTGTGTGGGGGGATGTTTTTCATGCTGGAATCTCAGCCTTCTCCTGCCTCTCCTCGAGGTCCTGACGACTCCCCCTGAGCTGCAGCCACTTTACAAAACGTTCCTGTGGAGCCCAAATTTCCCCAGGGACACTGAAATCCTGTTCCACCACAAATCCCATACTTTAGCAGCCAGCCCTGGGGACAGGAGCTGGGTGACACGGACCAGAGCACTTGTCCCCTTTTAATTTAATCTCTGAATTTAAGGAGTGACCACTGATGTGGGTTTTTTTTTTTCTTCCTGCATTTCTAAGATCTACTTTTCTATTACTTCCTTGAATCAAAATGAAAATACTTCCTCCTCTTTTCCTCCTCTTTTCCTCCTCTTTTCCTCCTCTTTTCCTCCTCTTTCTTTCCCCTCTTTTCCTCCTCCTTCCCCTCTTCTCCCTTTTCCTTCCCACCTCTTTACCTCTCCTTTCACCCTTTTCTCCCTCCCTATTCACTCCCTTTATTCCCCCATTTATTTCCCCATTTCCCCCCATTTCCCCCCATTTTCCCCCATTTTCCCCCATTTTCCCCCATTTTCCCCCATTTTCCCCATTTTCCCCCATTTTC
>WAAE01004290.1:997829-1015601 GCA_013400495.1 Nicator chloris
TTTTTCCCCATTTTTCCCCATTTTCCCCCCATTTCCCCCCATTTTCCCCCATTTTCCCCCCTTTTTGTCTCCCAGCAGTGACACACCAGCCCCACCACGGGAAGCTGAGGCTGCACCACTCCTGTTCCCTTCATCCTTCCCACGCAGCAGCTGCTGCCAGATGTTTCCAGAGGAAAACATGGGCAACTCTCAGCCCTATCCACGCTTTTCCTTGAAACAATTCCCTGTTCCAAACCCGGGAGCTGTTCATGACATCCAGCTTTTTATTTCCTTGCTTTCCCTCAGAAAGCCAAGCTGGGTTTGGGGTGTCTCAAACTTCTTCTCCCCCCTTTGATGGGCAGCATTTTAAGTTCCAGCATCTCCCAGCTTTTGTCCTTCCCGAGAGCTTTGCAAAATCCCGGTTTTTATCTCTGGAATAAGATTTCCAGCAGGAATGGGATCTGATGGAGTTCTCAGGCTGGGCTGGGCTTGGTGCTGAGAGGAAAATCTCAGTTTGCCACGGGAGGGTTTCTTTGTGTTCTCCCAGGTAAATGTCCTTGTAGGACACGAAAAAAGGATGAGACTCCAAATATTTCAGAAGGCAAAGAGCATAGAAAAAAAACCTTTATTGTCTAATTGTTACTACTTCTATAAGGTGTTCTGACACAGACTGAACATGGTTGGTGAACAGGAACGACACCTCTCTGATCCCACTGGTTAAACCAGAGAAACAGCTCCAATGTTTGAGAACTGGAAAAGCAAAACCCCACCTGGAGAAAGATTGTTTGGAGCAAGGAGAGTTGTTTGCCAGGATTGTTTTGAGAAGAAGCTTTCTTGAGGAATTTTTCTTTTGGAGAAAGGGAGCAGCTGCTGGCAGGCTGAAATCCCTCAGACCCAGAAATCTCAGGCTCCCAGGTAAGGACCTTGTCTTTGCCACAGCATTTTCCAGGGCCTTGGGCACGAATTGGTGCAGGGCTCCCCCTGCCAGGGGCAGGGCTGGATGGGATTTTGGGCAGGAATTGTTCCCTGGCAGGGTGGGGAGGCCCTGGCACAGGGTGCCCACAAATAAAGAAGTTTTTCCTCACGCTCAGGTGGGTTTTCCTGTGCATCCCTCTCTTCCCATTGCCTGCTTTGGCCTCCTGGCAGTTCCCTGGCCCTTGGCAGGGTGTTCAGCCACGCTTGTGCTCAGCCCAAATGCCATTTATCAATTTGTGTTCCGTGGTTCAGCAGAGCCTGGCTCCCAGCCTGCACAGCTGCTGGCAGATTTTGGCACCTCCAGCTGGAAGCCAGGGATGGATTTCTGGCTTTCATTCCTCATAACACAGGGCGAAGGGAAAATACATTTAAACTGTCATCCCAATTTTTAATTCCTTTTTTTTCTCCCTCCTGTAGACATCCCACAAAGCTCGTTTATGGGAGCAGCCTGGTTTGGGAGAGCCTGCTTTAAATATTTCAGTTCCCATTTTATTACCTGCAGCTCCAATCAGGCTTTGCACACTGCCGAGCCTGATCACAAATAATTTTGCTACCAGACATCTTTAGTCCCCAAAAAAACGGCACTGAGAAAATGAGCAGTGATGCATTAAAATGCATTTTACACAGAAATTATCTTTATAGGCTTTGTCCTTTTTTTGTTAGGTTTTTTTTTGGGGAGGGGTGTGAAAAATACAGTTGCTGCGAAACCACAAAAATACAAAAAGCATCTGGTACACTTGGAAAAAAGGATTTGGAAAATATCCCCACGAATGTCTTGGAATCATGAATGGGTTTTAATAACCACCACCTTGATGAGGGCACGCCGCAGATACCGATTAATTATTAACGTGTTTACAACCATTTTGCAAATAATGGGCTAATCAGTGCAATTATGAATTTTCCAAGCGGGCAGGCTGGGAGCAGGGCTGCGCTCCCAGACAATCCTGGAAAATGCTGTGTCCAAGGCTCTGCTTCCCAGGGCGCTGTTTGTTTTTGTGGACCATCGATTTTCTGCCGGGATGGAGTGGATTTAATTTGAACTGATAGTCCAGTGGTTGATTCCAGCTTTAAATTATTGGAGAGCCTCGTGTTTGCAGCATTCCCGTGCCTGGGAGGGGAGGGCATTCCTTCCAAGCACCTGGGCAGGTGAGCATGGAAAGTGAAATATTTCCCTGTGGGATTCTGCAAACCTGGACTGCTGCAGGGCAAAGGAAGCCTGGGAAGTAACTCAAATGATGGATAAAGGGAGATACAAATCCTGCTGTAAATAAGGGAGGAGCACAGGGAGAGGTGGATTTCTCACCTTTAAACTCCTTTTCTTTGGTCCTGCAGGCCACGATCAGCACAGAAGCCCAGAAGGGTTTGGGCTGGAAGGAGCTCCAGGACCATCTCATCCCACAGCCCTGGGACAGCTTCCCCCAGAGGCTGTGGAGCCTCCTCCACTGGGAATATTCCAGAGGATCTGGACACAATCCTGTGCCAGCTGCACCCACGGGGGTCCCTTCCAACCTGACCCAGTCTGGGATCTGCTGGTTCTGTGCTGGGCATGGAAGTGCTGAGGGAATGGGGATTGTCTGTCCTGTCCTGGACATGGAAGTGCTGAGGGAATGGGGATTTTCTGTCCTGGACATGGAAGTGCTGAGGGAATGGGGATTTTCTGTCCTGGGTATGGAAGTGCTGAGGGTATGGGGATTTTCTGTCCCATCCTGGACATGGAAGTGCTGAGGAAATGGGGATTTTCTGTCCTCTGGGAACGTGCTGTATGAGGTTTGCTGCAATTTGGGGGGGATTTTTTGGGCAGATATTAAATCCTGAGCAGCCTTTTCCATGAGACACCCAATGCTGACCCAAACCCCTTCTCCCACCCCTGAAATTTGCCGAAATTCCCCAGAGCTCCGACGCCAAGGCCCTGATCCCTTAACAACAGGATTATTGCCAAGCACACAAGCAGCATAATGAGCTGTGTGTTGTAATGCCTGATTAGAGGCTGGATTTAGGGCTGGAGCAGCGTTAATGCACAGCTACAATGTAACTGGGTTAATAACAATCAACTGATTAATGCCCTACATCTCCTGCCAGCCTGAGGAGAGCAGGCTGGGCTGATGGGCAGGGATGCAAATGTGCAGAGGAGCACAAGGCAGGAGGGTGAGGCAGGGCTGCAGAGATCGGGGGGGATCAGGGTGCCAAAAGAGGTGTTTGGAGAGAGGAAATGGGAAGTGACTCAGTGAGAGTGGCCTGGGAGATGCAGCAGCCCTCAGGGTGTTTGTGTTGCTGAGCACTCCTGGATGCTGGGAGGGGAATATCATCAGGGAAGGGCACAGGAGGTGTCAGAATCACAGAATCCTGGGATTATTGAGGCTGGAGAACCCTCCAAGGTCACAGACTCCAAGTTGTGCCCATCCCCACCTTGTCCCCAGCCCAGAGCACTGAGTGCCACCCCGGGAATTCCTTGGGCACCTCCACCCCCTCCCTGGGCAGCTCCTTCCAGCGTTTACCAACCCTTCCCATGAAGGAATTCTTCCATCAGAGCAGCTGTGGGTTGGCCATTAGGGCAAATCCCTTCATGGAGAGTGTTGGATGTTGCTGTCCCTGGAGGGATTGACCAGCCAGGTAAATGTGGCACGTGGGGACACAGGTTGGTGGTGGCCTTGGCAGGAGGGGTCATATCACATCCTACCTTGAGTAAACTCTCTGAAATGCAGTGTTCTAAAGCAGGAGGGAAGGAAAGTTCGTGGCTACAATGGCACAATCAAAACTTTATGAGATAGAGGAATAAAAGGTGGATGTGACAAGGCTGAACCTGCAATAATAAACGAGCAAAGCACAGTGAATAAAAGCAAGGAGAGACTTAAAAGAAGTGCACGGGCTTTAAAACTCTAAACAGAACAGCAAAAGTGAAATTGCCACAGCAAACAGAGCTCCCATCACCCGTGGGGAACACGAAAAAAGAGTCAGCTTGTGCCTGGACTGGGGACTGAGGAGGGGAATAACCAGTTTGTGGTTGTAGCCGCAAACTGGAGGTGTTGTTATGAGAACAAGTAACCACCTGTGCACCTGAGGTGTGGCAGGAAATATTACTGTGCTGCTGATTTGTTTGGGGCAACCTCCGTGGTCCCCTCCACCTCCCAGGCTGTGGTTTGAGCACAGCCAGGCTGATTTCTCATTTCTCCTGTCATTTCCTATCTTGGAAGGCATTACAAAAAAGTTCGAGCCAGCTATTTTTACTCAGGCTTGAAAGCACCATTTTTTTTTCTTCTTTTCTTTTTTTTTCTTCTTTTCTTTTTTTCTTTTTTTTTTTCCCCAGGCCTGGTTCTTGAGGGGCAGCTTTGATTCTGTTTCCTTTTGTTTCTGCTCTCAATTCTGGCTGCCTTAAAGTGCAGCTTTCCTTTGGCCACGAGGTCCCCTGGGGCAGGGACCCTTCCCTGAGCTCTGCCCCTGCTGCTGCTCCCAGTTCCAGGCACACCTGGGATCCAAAGGTGACATCCCAAGGTGGCTTTCACCTTGCAGGAGCAGCCAAAGGCAAGAATTTGGTTCCAGCTGCAGGGAAAACGCTGGAACAAAGGACAAGCTGCATCTGAAAAGGAAAATATCAGTAAATAATCCCGATCTCCTCAGTTCTGATCCCAACAGGAATGCTGGAACTGTCACTAAATTGAGTAGTGTCACCTCTGGCTTTTGGAGGCCTGAGTTCATCTTCTTTGCTTGGGTTCACACTTGTGTAAGAGGGGGAATAAATCTGGAGAAGTCAGTGCCAGCCTTGCTCTGTGCTGGTAACTGGTAGCCCTGGTTTGGCTGGTGTTCCCTGTGGGCCAGCTGCTCTCTTGTCCCCCAGTGTTTGGATTTCAACTCTTTCTCTTCTCCATTTCCTTCCCCTCCTTTGTCCTCAGCTGGAAGGACCCATCTCAAAGGCTCTTTAGGTATTCCCAATGGTTAGAAGACAGGAAAATCAAATTAAATTTCTCTAAACTCAACGTGTCTTTGTGTCATGGCTTCAGCTCCCTCCTCCTACCCACCCTCATCAGCCCCAAGTCCCTCTGTAATTCCCTCCACTCGGTGAACTCCTCCACGTGCTCTTTGCTTTCTCATCTCTCCATCCACTTCCCACCTCCAGGGCTCTTGCTGGATCCAGGGCAGCGTTAGGAGTGATGTGTCTCCTTCCCTCAGCCCCCAGAGCAGCAGATGTGGTTGTGGAGCTGGGCTGATGAGCAGCTCCTCCTTTAGGAGGATGGATGGTGGGCACAGAATGGATTATCCACGGGACCTCTGGTTCTGGGAGCTGACAAAGGTGGAATTCCTCATCTGGGGGGCAGGAAACCTGCTTAGGCCTATGGGAACACACAGGTCACAGAGTGAGGCAGACTTAATCAGCATATCTGGTTTGATAACCAGGATGCCCTGGCAAGAACAAACAGAGCTTTGAAGATTACAGAGGATGGGATTAAATCTGTTTACCAGAATGAGGAAATGGAATTAAACCTCCCCAAACAAGATATGTTGTAAAATGTATGAGTTTGTCTGTATCATGTTTAACCTAATCATTGTAGCAGTAATTATTAACCCTCCTAGAAATGGTATATAAGCTTTGGGAAATCTCAGTAAAACCGAATTCTGATCATGAGTCAGGGTTCCCATCTCTCAATCAATCATCGATACAGGCCTGGTGGAGGAGTGTGGGAATGCCAGGAATATTGCAGCCTGGAGCTGTCCATGGTTCTGCCTCTCCATGGTCTGCTGGAGCAGCAGGGGTTCACCTCGGGCGCGCAGGGAATGCTGCTGGGGGAGAGAATCTCATGCGCCCAAAAGTCTCAGGGATTTCATTCCAGCTGTATTTATTTTTCATTCCTGCTCAGAAGGAGGAAGCTCTCTCCTTTCCAGGGCACACCAAACCCCCTCACGCTCCGCTGTGCCTTCATTGCTTTTGATTCCTAGGGGAGAACAACGTTGCCTCTGTGCTGAGGGCAGCTGCAGCTCCTGAGGTCCTTGCACATCCCTGTTGGGGAAGGTCATACAGGGAAACCTTATAAATCTGATTGTTTAGCAGCAGGTTCGGAGAACATTGGGCCAGTAAGTGAGGTAGAAATGACAGTCACTTTTGATATGGGAAGGGATGCCAGACCAGGGACAGGATATTGAGCAATACCAGTGACCAGGCAGAAAAGGAGTCTGCAGGGATGGCAGGAAGAAAGGATTCTAGAGATCAGCATAAGAAGGCAGTGCCTTATTCAAATCTAGCAGTTCTCATAGGCTGTATGTAAATTCTGTAGGATTTGTGTCTCACACCAGTTGGTCACTGTAAATAGAATATTCAACACAGAATGGGATAAAATAGACTGTAACAGGAAATTCTTCCTCTTGGAACCACGCCAGCAGCTGGGCTGGCAGCTGATGGCAGTCCCTACCCATGACCCCTGAGAATAAAGCATGTGTCCCATGAGCAACCCTGTCTCCTGAAGTATATCATCTCACCATCGAGAGAACCAATTGACACATCCCTGAGACAAGAATCCTGGAATCCCTGAGGCTGGAAAAGCCCCCCAGGATCATCCAGTCCCAGCTGTGCCCCATCCCCACCCTGTCCCCAGCCCAGGGCACTCAGTGCCACCTCCAGGAATTCCTGGGACACCCCCAGGGATGGGCACTGCAAACCTCCCTGGGCAGTGCCAAGGCCTGAGCACCCTTGTCATGGGGAAATTCCTGCTGCTGCCCACCCTGAGGACTCGGGGTAGGTGAGTGAGGGGGGTGAGTGGCAGCAATGAATGGAAATCCTGTGGGGATGAGTTCAGAGCCTTTTGGTGTTCCACCCCTGCTCCTTTATTTCTGCTCTGGGGGTCTCCCTGGAGGCTGCTGAAGTTCTCCAGGGGCTTTAGGGATAAGGATTTTCTTTACCTGTGTGGAGAAAGGCAGAGTAACAGAAAAGTCATTGTCACCTGTCTGTGCATCCTCCTCCTCCTCCTCCTCCTTGTGGCTGTTATTTTGTATTTTCCCTAATACTACACACAAACCAGAGATTAGAGCAGCAAAGAAGAAAGGGGATAGAAAAGCAGAAAAAGAATATTTTACCTTTTTTTTCCCCATTATCCACAAGTTTTTAAGTGTCTCCCAGAAGCCCAGTTTTGCCCCCTGAGCAGAGGAGCAGCTCTTGCTGTATTTGTGTCATGCTCCTTGTGCTCTGCCCCACTTGAGAGCGAACTTCTCCTCAACAAAGAGCTTGGCAAGGGATTTCCTGATTTGGCACACGGATCCCAGATTCAATTTCCTGCTCCTTAAATCCCATTGTCATTCTGGGAGAATGCCACGACAGCACAAAGCTTTGCCCAGATCCTGCAACAGCACAAAGCTCTGCCCACGTTGCTCAGTGCCCACCAAACATCCATTTTTAATCACATTGCTGCTCGTTGAGTTGCCTGAACAAGCCTCCCCTCTTTTGGTGCCGTGGTGCCCCAGGAGTTCTCTGCTGTCCATTAAAAAGGGATTTAAAGGAGCTGTGGGGATGACAAATGAGCTCTTTCCCAACAACCCTTTACCTCTCTGGCTCTGTTGCATCAGGCAGCTGCTGAAGGGGCTGTCTGGGAATTTGGGCTCCAGCAGGATCAGTCCAAACTGGGGGATAATTCCTGAGCATGGGACAAATCCAGCTTCTCCTGCATCAGATTCCACCGTGTGGGAGGCCAGGGAGGGATAAACTGGGCAGGGATAAACTGGGAAGGGATAAACTGGGCAGGGATAAACTGGGAAGGGATAAACTGGGCAGGGATAAACTGGGCAGGGATAAACTGGGCAGGGATAAACTGGGCAGGGATAAACTGGGCAGGGATAAACTGGGCAGGGATAAACAGGGAAGGGATAAACTGGGCAGGGATAAACTGGGAAGGGATAAACTGGGAAGCACCTGTTTCATTTTGGAATAAAGCTGGTTAGATTCCATTCATAGCTTTGGTATCCAAATGTGTGCAGCAAAAACCTCTGGTGAGTGATGCTGGCGGAAAGCAGAGGAGCTGTGGGATCTCTTGCTTTGGAAATTCATCTTTTTGCCTTTTTTCTTTGTTTCTGTGGCTGCCCCATCCCTGGCAGTGCCCAAGGCCAGGCTGGACACTGGGGCTTGGAGCAGCCTGGGACAGTGGGAGGTGTCCCTGCCCATGGCAGGGGTGGCACTGGGTGGCTTTAAAGTCCCCAAACCAGTCTGGGATTCTCTGATTTCATGATAGGACATGAGATTTTATGAGGAGGACAATCAGTGGTTCCCAGTGGAGAACATCTCAAAACGATGGAAGGCAAATGGCAATTCCTGTGTCCCAATGAGACATGCTCAAGAGAAAGAAAATCTTTTACCATTCTGCATTTCAAACAGAAATATTCCTAAACTCTTTAACTGGATAATCAAAAATAAGAGAATCACAGAGTGGTTTAGGTTGGGAAAGACCTCTAAGATCATTGAATTCAAGAGATGAAAAATAATGTCTTGACCTGTCCAGTTGTGAAAAGAGGTAAAATGAGCTGGCATGAAGTTGAAAAGATGACAAAAAAAGCATTTCTGGCCTGGTGTGGTGCTTACCTTTCAGTGATGTGGAGCAGCTGTGGGCCAGGCAAGGTGGATCCAAGAGCCAGCACAGCTCTGGCTTCTCCTTCTGCAGTCCTGGATCTTGGATCTCCTCCAACCCATCCCAAAATCCCTGCTGAGGCTCCATGAGCACCAGGCACTGGGGCCCCTCTCTCAGCCCGGCCTTTCTCTCCTGGCTTGTCTGAGGCTGCAATATGAAACCAAAAGTATATTATTTTAGATTAATTCTGTTTGCCATCTCTTGGAACCGGCTGGGGAGGTGTTTTTTTATTTCTCTTGTCTAACCCATTCCTCATAACTCCAGGGGTGAGGGGGCAGGTGTCCTCTGTCCATGGGCCAGCTGTTAAACCAGCTGGGGCAGTGTTCTTTATCCCTGCCAGGACCCATCCTCCCTCCAGGGGATCTGCTGTCCATGGCCCAGCTGTTAAACCAGCTGGGGCAGTGTTCTTTATCCCTTCCAGGACCCACCCTCCCTCCAGGGGCTCTGCTGTCCAGGGGCCATCCAGGCTCCCTGCAGGGCTGATCAAATTCCCTCATCCCCCCGGGAGATGCTGCCCCCAGGGGAGAGCCCAGCATTCCTGCCTGGATCAAACCTGGGGTTCAGAGCTCAGCACAGCCTGTTTGCATTCCCAGAGGAACCAGAGCCAGCTCAGCACCCCTGGGCCTTCAGAGGAAACTCCACCTGCTCCAGGATCCTCTCTGCTCCAGCAGAGCCACAGCTGGCACTGCAGGAGGGCTGGGCTGGGCTGCTCCAACACCCTGAGCAGCAGGGTCAGGTTGGGTTCTCACTCTGGCAGTGCTTTCTTTTTTTTTATTTGATTTTTTTTGTACTACTACATTTTTATTTTAATTTTCCCAGTAAAGAACTGTTATTCCTATTCCCATATCTTTGCCTGAGAGCTCCTTAATTTCAAAATTATAATAATTTGGAGGGAGGGGGGTTACATTCTCCATTCCAAGGGAGGTTCCAGCTTTCCCTGGCACACACCTGTCTTTCCAAACCAAGACATGGCTGCAGACTGAAACTGCTGCCACGGATTCTGTGGGGCTGCCTAACACCCTAAAGTACAGCCCCTCTGTACCCATCCCTCTGTTTTATCCCCGGCTGCCCTTTCCTGTGGAATACTGAGAGGCTTTCCTCCTGGTCAAGCAGTGTATTTTAGATTAATTCCTCTGTTATTTTTCCCAGCTGGGCTGCTGGGGTTGCTGCAGAATGAAAACATTAATTTCCAGGGTAGCAGGGGCTTGCTCCTGACCGACGTCAGAGCCGCCTCGCAGTGCTAAAAATCTCATTTCTTTCCCTCTCTTTTGGAGGGTTTGGATGCAAATTAAGAAGAATTGAGACTGGAGTTTGTAACTGGGACGGCAGCAATAATGTCACATGTCCTGCCCTGTGTTGCTGGGACGTCTGGGGCTCACCAGGGTAATTCAGGATAAATCCCACCATTCCCACCTGGAATGCCTGTGGACGTTATTTGATTGGAAAAGTACACGAGGAACAATTATTATTTGAGAACACCAGGGGAAACTGGAGAAATACATCAATATTCCAAGCCACAGGTTCTTGAAATGCAAAACCCAAATTCCCAGACGAGGCATTCAAATCCATTTCCTGTCATGGAATTGTAGCCTGGAAAAACGTTGGCACCAATTCTGATTTGCATACTTGAGGATGGAACAGAAAATTCAGGGACTGCTTTGCCATCAGGAGGAAATTTGGATTTTTCCTGTGCTTAACTCCTGCTGCTCTGTGCCTGGAAAAGCAACAGAGGTGGGAAGAGGTGGGACGGAACCAAACTCTTGGATGTAACCAAAATTAATAACAATTGGATATTCTTTCGTTTTAAAGTGGATAAAAGCTGCAGGAAGAACTTTGAGGACATTTCTGTGGTACAACCAACTGCTCAAGCATCTGAGATATTCCAAATTTTCCTTTGAGAGGGAGCTGAGAGCTTTCCTCCTTCCTCCAGTCTGGGTGCTGGGAAGGAGGGAGGAATAAGGGCTGAACTTGCTGTCAACTCTCTAAAAAGCTTTTTATTGTAGCTGGAATGTGTGATAATGGCCCCCAGAACCATCATTACAGTTAATTAAAGGTCTGTTTCTTTTTTCTAATGTGAGGGCTTTATTTTCTGCAGTTGATAACACAGCAATAAAACCTTGCTTTAGGCAAAATCTTGGTAGGCAAGGTCACAATTTAGAAGTAATTTGGAAATTGAAGGGAAAACCAGCAAGCAGCATCTGGTTCCTGTTATTTCTGAGTTGTGGAAGTCCAGAGGGAGTGATTTAGAGTTAAAAGGAAAGGAGAAGAGGAACATCAGAGCCTGTGCACTGAGGGGGATGGCCACGGGGAAGAGGTGAAAGGAGGACAGGAAATTTGGGGTAAACATCTGCTTAAACTTTGAAAATTTGCCAGAGCTTTGTTTAATTTGGGACGGAAAGGCAGAACCTGCTTCCAGGGACAGGAAAAATCAGCATGAAGGCACAGAAATGTCAGGATTTTACTCCTTTGGGGGGTTTTGTGCAAAACTGGAGATTTGCATCCATTACCAGTGGAGCTGATGTGGGGCAGGGATGTCATGGGATCCCAGAATTTGCTGTTGAGGGTGAATCCATTCAGTGCTTGGAACCACCTGGGATTTCCTTAAGGCTCAGAAATCCAGGGATGGACATGGAGAGCTGGTGGGGTCTCCATCCCTGGAGATGCTCCAGCCCCCTGGGACATCCCTGAGCTGTGGGGACCTGGGGAACTCAACCTCTCACTGAATATTCAACCCAGGTTATGGTTTGTAACTTTAGGATTCAAACAACATCTTTGCACTTTCATTCCAGGGCCAGGTGAGAAGCAGCAGGTGCTCAATTGGTCAAAAAAGTCATTTCCTGAGATAAGAAATGTAAAATAAGTGCCAGTGGTGGAGATTTAATTTCTGCAAATCTGTTGAGTGGAAGCTGAGCTTTCTGCTCTTCAAAATAATCACGTCCAGCTTCCAGCCAGCACAGCTGTGCTTTAGATGCCTTCAAGTCTGTAGTAAATTTGTTGTGGATATGTTAATTAAAAGGTTAATTATGGTTGAGATGTTCTGGTACTCAGGTTTGCTGCTGCTGATGTGTAAATGCTCCTCACCCCAAAACCAGAGGCACTGATGGAACATGGGGAGGCCCTGGCAGATGATCCAGGGAACCTGTGGCTGCCCCTGGATCCCTGGCAGTGCCCAAGGCCAGGTTGGACATTGGGGCTGGAGCAGCCTGGGACAGAGGGAGGTGTCCCTGCCATGGCAGGGGTGGCACTGGGGGGGCTCTGGGGTCCCTCCCAATCCAAAACCATTCAGGGAATCTGTGATTTGAGTCATGCCTTAAGTTTTAGCTCTCGTGTTCCAGGCTCTGTGCTGCCCAGGGCACAGCCCTGAGCTCACACTCAGCTCTGGGCTCACACTCAGGGTCACTCAGCTCTGGGCTCACACTCAGCCCTGAGCTCACACTCAGGGTCACTCAGCCCTGAGCTCACACTCAGGGTCACTCAGCTCTGGGCTCACACTCAGGGTCACTCAGCTCTGGGCTCACACTCAGGGTCACTCAGCTCTGAGCTCACACTCAGGGTCACTCAGCTCTGGGCTCACACTCAGGTCTGGGCTCACACTCAGCTCTGGGCTCACACCCAGGGTCACTCAGCTCTGGGCTCAGCAGGGACACCAAACAAATCCTGCTCCTGCTGCACACCAAGGACAAGGGGGACAAGTGTTCAGCCCAAAAGCACAAACAAGGGGGGGCTGAAGGGAGGAACAAGGATGGGACCTCACAACCTGAAGCTGTAATTGGACAATTAAACCCCAATATGCAAATGCACCAAAACTTATAAAAGTGTCAGACCTCGTGACCGGGGGTCCATTTTGTGACCACTTTGTGACCATTCTGTGTCCATTTTGGGTCCATTTTGTGACCATTTTGGGTCCACCTGTGGTGTATCCCTGGCCAGGCTCTTGTCCTGCCCAAGGTGTACCTTAAAGGCTTTTTAATAAATATCTGCTTTATTCTCTGGCTCTGCCCACTCTCTGTTCCAGCTCAGCCTTCCCAAGGCATCTCGGGGCTGAAGAAGGATGAGGAGGGAAGGGTTTGCTCTGTGTCTGGTGCCGGGGACACCCATGGTGCTCCCAGAAATGTGTGATGTGACACTGCCACTGGAAACTCCATGAGAAACTAATCCTGGAGACACACAGAAATTTTTTTAAAAAGCAGGAAAAGGTGTCATCTGGTGATAAGAAATTTCCCACCTGGTGGCAGAAAAGCTTTAACAGCGATTAGCAGCGAACCATGCTAAGATTTCAAACGACTTTTGGAATTTATAAAGCAGGAGTAAACAAAACAGAGTCAAATCCCCAGAATTTAATCCTCAGAACTGCAGCTCCGCATCTCTGAGGTGGTGCCAGTGAGCTTGGACCCTGGGAAGGGCTGGAAAATAAATTCCCCACCCTCCTTTGGCAGCTCTGGGTGCTGGAAAAGCCTCCTTGGTGCCACTAATGAATCTCTGGGGACCCTGCCTGTGCGGCTCGGAATGAAAAGCAAAGCTAAGCTCTGAAGCTCTTTGAAGAAAAGCAGTGTCTGTAAACAAGATGCACTTCTGATCCTGATTGATGGAAGTGGATGAAAATCGGGTTCCTGCAGAATCCCGGGGGTTCTGAGTGGTAACCTCACTGCAGGCCCAGGTTTAAACAGGAGAAGCTCTGTTTAGGGCCCCAGAGGTGCCTCGTGGCCCAAAAAATCTCCTGAAATCTGCAACATCCGAGCACATTAACAACATTCCATCTTCCTTCCAGCAGGGAGCAGAGCAGGAGCCAAGACCCAGTGAAGCCATGGGGTGGCTGGAAGGCCTGGGCTGCTGCTCATCCCCAAGAGTTTTTGTGGTGTCACTGCCCATCCTCGGCTGGGCTGTCCCAGGATCTCCTCTGGGATGCTGCACATCCCCACGTCCTGTCCAGGGCTGCAGGGAGTGTCCGAGTGACCCTGGAGTGTCCAGGGCCAGGCTGGACAGGGCTTGGAGCACCCTGGGACAGGGGGAGCTGTCCCAGCCCACAGCACTGGATGAGCTTTAAGGCCCCTTCCCATCCAAACCAGTCTGGGATTCTGTGGTTTTAGGATAAACATGAAACTACAGCAGGATTCACATTAACAAATTCCACGTTCCCTTTCTGCAGCAAACCCCCGCCCCCATCCCTCAGAATTTCCTTTTCTGCCAAAATCTGGAGCCTGCATTGAAGCCACAACAACGCTGACTAGAAAGACTCTTTCTTTTTGAGACAGAGCTTCAGAAGAGAGCAGAAGTAGCAGAGAGAACTGTGCAAGTTCTGGCCTTCAGGGTGCTTTTAAAATGCAGGAGTTCTGGGATGTAGGGCTGGTTTAATGGGATATTTATCTCCCTTGGAGAAGTTTCTGCTGGAAACCTTGAAGTTGTAACAGGCTGCAGAACTAAGACTTCACCATTCATTAAGGGAAAAATTTTTTTCTTCTTTTTTCTATCAGAGATTTGTTTCCTAGGACAGAGTCTTTTTTCCTGCTAGTTTTCTAAATTTTCTAATTTCAGGAAAAGGGATGGAAATAAATTCCAACAGCAGCAGTTGAAGCCCATTGGGTTCTTCAATCTCATGGCGGTGTCCCCTGTAACAGCCACGCCTGGGATGAGCTGTGGTGCTCAGGGAGCATCAGGGGGTGTTTGTGGGGTCAGAGATTCCCACAGCCTCAGGCAGGGGTGTCTCTGGAAGTTCCAGGAGAGCTGAAGGATGCCCAGAGCTGGAGTTCCCTCACTGGAGGAGCCTCACCCTTGGATGTGCTGAAGAGCAGTTTGGAGGCACCGTGGTCCGTGAGTGTTCCAATATCATCAAACCCAGAGAATTGATTGGTTTAATATTATTTTTCTCCTTCTCCTGTAATTATTGATTAATTTTTAGCCCAGCTTTCAGTGCGAGGTTTATTTTTATTCACCTGTCCCACACGGGTGGCCGTTCCTGCTGTGCAGGGCTGCTCCCAGATTCCAGAGCTGCTTTACCCAGCCTGGATCTGTAACAAAATCCACCATAAATCTACATAATTCTCAGTGTTTGCTGCTCCTTAAGCCATTAAACAGAGAACATCCAGGGAAATCCATCAGTGTCTTCCCACCCAAGCGCCGCAGCCGGCGGAGCGTCGATGCTGACGGACTTCTCCGTGGTTTTCCTGAGAGGAGTAATTAATCCTGACTTTCTGACAGCAGCAGAGCTGCCTGAGCACCCACATTAATCTCCCTCAGAAAAGAATCACGTAAGGAATCGGCGTTGGGATGACAACGGAGTTTTTCCATCCTTAGAACCGGAAAAAAACAAAGCGGGAGCCGGAGTGGTGGCACCAGGGAAGCTCCAGCAGCAGTTTTGTGTCTGTCTTAATCCACTCTGCTCTGGAGCTGCCCTGGAAATGGCTCCTGCCAGGAGTTTCCTCTCCAGATTGAGCTAGAGAAGGAATTATTTAAAATCAGGGACCGTGGAATGAAGCAGAGCTGGACTTCAAGGGCAAACAGAGGAAAACCAGGGGGTGCAAGCGAAAAATCAAATTGCTGTCTGGGAAAAAGGAGTGGGAGCTCAGGGAAAAGCTCCCCTGGTTCAGGATAAGCTGCTGGGGCAGGGATGGGAGTGGAGAAGCACAAAAAAGCTCCTGGAAGTCAGTGTGGAAAAGAGGGAAGAGGGCAAGAGCTCACTGCAGGCCAAGGTTTAAATGGGAGAAACTCTTTCTAGGGCCCCAGAGGTGCCTCGTGGCCCAAAAAATCTCCTGAAATCTGCAACATCTGAGCACATTAACAACATTCCACCTTCTTTCCAGCAGGAGCCAAGACCCAGTGAAGCCATGGGGTGGCTGGAAGGCCTGGGCTGCTGCTCATGCCCATTTCCCCGGCACCAGTGAGCAGAGGAAGCCCCAGGAGAAGGGCTGGGGGAGCCAGGGATCCCTCAGTGCCAGGCAGGGGCATTGCCCAGGGTTAGGGACAGCCCTGATGTGTCAGTGCCATTAAAAAAGGGTCAACAGGGCTCTCCCTTGTCTCCAGTGTGTGGATAATTGATGAAAGGCAGGATAATTTAATGAAGATGTTTTCAGGAGGGCAGGGTTTGGTGGGCTCGGGGGTTTATTCCATGAAACCTTCAGTTCTCAGGGGTACAGAGGTGGGTCAGTGACCCCTGAAACAGCCCTGCCACAGACCCAGGCACACCGTGCCCCCTCTGCAGTGTCTGCCTCTGGAAGGCAATCACCTGGAGAGGAGATGATTTATCCTGGCAGCTCCCAGAGCTGCCACAGCTCCCCTGGACACCACGGCTGCCTCTGGAATGTTTGATCCAGCAGGATCTGATGTGTGCCACCCTCCTGCTGGCTTCATCACAAAACTCATCCCAAATTCTCCAGCTCTGTGCACCCCTTCCCCAGGAATCAGCTTTGTTGGATGCACAGGTGGAAATAAGTTCTGATTCTGGAATCAGAGAACCCTGGAGTCCTTCAGAGTGGAAAAGCCCCTTGTGATCATCAAGCCCAGCCATCAACCAGCACCATGGTCACCCACGGTGTCCTCAGCTGCCTTTGACTGCTCTGCTCCAATCACTGAACTTTCTCCTCTGGAATTTTGTCTCTTCCATGATTAGTAATAATTTTATTTTGGTTCACAGAGGGCCTGAAGTGGGGAGGGGACACATGGGTGTGTAAAACATGACTGTGTGTCCTTGATCCTGGGGCTCCAGTGGGTAAGGAAAGCTTCCCAGAGGAATTAATTTCTTACTAATTAGTTAACTCAGGAAGGATTTCCTCCAGGAAAGGCCTTGGCAGGGGCTGCCCAGGGAGGTGTGGAGTGCCCATCCCTGGAGGTGCCCAAGGAATTCCTGGAGGTGGCACTCAAAGCTCTGGGCTGGGGACAGGGTGGGGATCCAAGGCTGGACTCTGCTCCTGAAGGGCTTTTCCAACCTCAATAACTCTGTGATTCTCAAGGAAAAGCTCATTTTCAGCAGGCAACATTCATCCATCAGCCACGTGCAGCTACCTAAAATGGTGTGTGATCTATGAACACCCCCATAAATATTAAATTGTGTAGGTGCCTCTGGATGTGACATCCCTTACCCACAACAATCACTTGTAAATCACAGAGTTCTCGCTGCAGCCACAACTCCATAATAACAAAATGATTAGAAAGCCATAAAAAACAAAGTTGTTTTGTCAGGATCATTTCCTCCCTGATCACAGGGCTGCTAGAAAGTGGCTCTGGGCTTAAGTGATAGATGAGAGCCATTAATAGAGCCAGAGACCTTCCCAGGCTGTTTGTAGCCAAAACTAAAAGGCAACTTCAACAGTCCTGGGTGGTTTGGAAGGCTGGAGAGTGGCTGGGTGTTGTGGTGGGGTTGGTATAAAATTCAGCCTCTCACAGCCATGAATTGTGTTATTATTCACGAATAATTTCATTATATTTATCATTTTGATGGTGTAAGATTAGAAAAATCCCCTCTTACTCCTCTGAGCTGTTCCCTGAGACCCTCCTGCCATGAAATTATGGGATCACAGAGTGGTTTGGGTTGGAAGGGACCTTAAAGTTTTATTTGAAATGCTTTTTTGCACCTCACAGATGCAGTTTGACTTCTCTCTCTCTGTATTTATCACTCCAACATGAAAACAAACATCTCCAGCTCCAAATGCTTTTTGGCTGATATAGGGAATATTTCTAGCTGCCCTACACAGCTCCCCTCAGCTGTCACTGGGCACACAGATCTGTCTCTGTAGGTATAATGGAAATAAATAATGATTTAGTGTCGTTCAAGGTGTCCTCCTTGGGAGGCTGTTGCACCCGAAACCTGGGGTTATAACTTCTGTCCCAGCCACTGCTGATTGTGATGTGAGAGCAGCAGCTGCTGCAGCCACAGCAGCTCTGCCTTTCCAGGAGAAAAATCAATGTTTTTAACATGGAAATATTGGCCCAAGCGCTTCCAGTGAAATGTGAGAGAGACAGAATGCTCCTGTGCTGGAGGAATGCTCAGGCAGTTTGTTTTCCTTTAAAAGCTTTGGAATATCCTGTCCAGGCCGAGCCATATTTATTGCAAAATGTGAAGAGAAGTGGCAAAGATGAGAAACTGGGAAATTTAGGGAGCTGCTTTTGCCAGGCACAAAGGGAAGCGCCTGCAGCTTTCTGTTCACACTGTCATGACAGAAAAACCTCATCATTAGGGGCTGGTTGATGGGCTGGGCCCCAGCAGGAAGGGGGAATTCTGCCCCTGTGC
>WAAE01004291.1:0-39211 GCA_013400495.1 Nicator chloris
CCCAGAAATGGTTTCAGTCTCTGCTTCCCAAGGGCAGCTTTTTACATTTTAGGGAAATTTCTGGGCATGACCAGTGTCCTGCCTGTGCTGTTAGGCTCAGGAGGAAGAGCTGACAGTGACACTTCTTGAAGGCACCAAAGGAAAGCTGGAAAATGAGAGAACCAGATGTCCCTGGAGGAATGCTGGGAAATGTTTCAGAGAAAGAGGAAAGGGAAAAAAAAATCTTTAACCAAGACATCCCAGAGGATGGGGTTTTTTGAGGTTCTCAAAGAGAGCAGAGATTTGGAAAACCAAATTCAAGGGCTCCTAAACCAGTTTATAATTTATATTTGAGCACTCCTAAACCAGTTTATAATTTATATTTGAGCACTCCTAATTCAGATTACAATTTATATTTCAGCACTCCTAGTCCAGACTACAACTTATATTTAAGCATTCCTAATCCATTTTATCATTGATATTTGAGCACTCCTAATCCAGTTTATCATTTATATTTCAGCACTCCTAGTCCAGACTACAATTTATATTTAAGCATTCCTAACCCAGATTACAATTTATATGTAAGCATTACTAATCCAAATTACAATTTATATTTGAGCACTCCTAGTCCAGATTACAATTTATATTTGAGCACTCCTAACCCAGATTACAATTTATATTAAAGCACTCCTAATCCAGTTTATAATTTATATTTCAGCACTTCTAATTCAGATTACAATTTATATTTGAGCACTCATAGTCCAGATTACAGTTTATATTAAAGTACTCCTAATCCAGTTTATAATTTATTTGAGCATTACTAATTCAGATTACAATTTATATTTGAGCACTCCTAATCCAGTTTATAATTTATATTTGAGCACTCCCTATCCAGATTACAGTTTATATTAAAGCACTCCTAATCCAGTTTATAATTTATATTTGAGCACTCCTAATCCAGTTTATAATTTATTTGAGCATTACTAATTCAGATTACAGTTTATATTAAAGCACTCCTAATCCCATTTATAATTTATATTTGAGCACTCCTAGTCCAGATTACAGTCTAGCACGTGCAAATTTGAAGACCAGGGAACTTTCTAGCAGCCATAAATCCCAAGATCATTTCCACAGTAAAAGTGAAGGTGTTTGAAGACCCAGGGAACTTTCTAGCAGCCATAAATTCCACGAGCATTTCCACAGTAAAACTGAAGGTGTTTGAAGACCAGGGAACTTTCTAGCAGCCATAAATTCCACGAGCATTTCCACAGTAAAACTGAAGGTGAATGGGAGTAGAAGGAGGCAGAACTCAGCTTTGTCACCCACCCAAAACTGAACTCTGTGGTTTAGAGCCAAGAGAGCAGGAGAACCTCGAGTTTCATCCTTTCAATAAAAGGCAATTCAAGATCTGAATTTTCTCACAGGAGGTTTGTGACTCTGAAAGGAAGCAGGAGCCCAAATATGAATCTTTGCACTTCCACTTTTCAGGACTTACTTCATTTAAATTATTTACACACACCCTTCTTGATGCTGATGCTAGAAAATACAAAGTGTTAATTGCTTTGCTGAACCAGGATCCATTTAAAATAACTTTTTATGACACGACACCTAAGCAAACCTCTTAAAAATTAATTAACTATGATTTGGGAGACATCAGCACTCAGCTTTCATTTCTTTATGTCACGAGCTGGTTTCACGGGTTTGCTGTGTGCTGTTTCCAGATGCTTGAAGCACCTCTGGAATTGCCCTCCCTTGTGGGAGTCCAGGGCACTCCTGTGACTGCCCTGGAGGGTCTGAGGTCCTGGCAGGGCTCAGGGACCCCCCTGCACAGAGCCCACACAGACACTGTCCTGGATCTCGGGCCATGGCAGAGCTTCCAGCTTGGGAAATGAATGACAAGTCACGAGAATGGAACAAAAATAATAGTTAGTAATAGTAGCTAAGTGATCACGGGGTGCAAATGTAGAATATTGGGGTTTGTAGAAAGGGCTCAGAAGAAAACCATGGAGGACCTGGGTGTGGTCCTTGTCCTTTGTGTCCTTCTTCTTGTCACCCATTTTTCTGCTGTGGTGGCTCACAGGGTTGGTGTAGGATAGAGGTGACCTGTCTGACATTAGCAGTAGGTATTGGTGATCAATGGTCAATAAAAGATAGGTAGAACATGGTATAAAAAGTTTTGCCCTCCTGTGGTGGGCGGGAGTCGCCTCCTGCCCTGGCTGCAACAAGGCCTTGGCAGGGCACAGAAAGAATTTGTAGAGAAGAAATAATAAACAACCCAGAGAAAACCTGAAACGGCGGCTTTGACTCTTCTTGTGCTTCAGCACGGGGCATTCAGGGAAAAAAGACTCTGCTCTGACATGTCTTGGGAAACACAAACCCGAGACTCCCTCTTCCCAAGCACTCCAGGATCTTGCTCTCAGGTTTGGTTGGGAAAAGGAGCCTGTGAGTTCCTGGGTAGTGCAAACCCAGCTCGAGTTTCTGTGTCCTCACTGCAGCTCTGGGACACAGAGCCAGCCAAGTGCTCTTCCCCTTTCTGACACCAACCTCTTCACTGAGCTGCAGAGATCCAAGACAAGGACCCAGAGGGGAAATGAGGGGGTGGAAAACTTTTCCCCTGGAGCCCAGGAATGGACCTGAGCAGAGAGCAAGGGAACTCCTGCAGCCATGGGGCTGAAAAGCAGCCTGGTGCTACAATCAGAGCACGGAACGTGCAGAATTCCTCCCACATCCCACGGAGAAAGTCACCTGGGGCTTTGAGGGGAGCACTGGGAATGCAAGGGAAGGAGGGTCAGAGGAGCAGCTTCCTACAGGCTACACCCAAAACTTGTCTTCTTTTTTTTTTTCTGTTTGTATAGATATAAAACCACTTCTGGAAGACTTGAATGCAACCTCCCTGCTGCTTCCACTGAAATTGCACAACGGATTTGCACAAGGTAAATACCCAAAGCCATAACACACCATGCAGACAGCAGCTTTGGTGGTTATTCTCTGCTGGAATAAATTAAAAAAAATAAAATTAAACATGAGAAATGCCATTTTCTGGTGAAAACAGCTTTATGCCAACTCCTGCCAGTGACAGCCACTGAGAAGGGCAAGGCATTCAAAGCCACCACAGGGCAACCAGTTGCCACTTGATTTGATTTTATTTTATTTTCTTGAAACAGCCTTTGCAGGAAGACACAAACTCATGGAGGGAAGAGCTGTTTGCCTAATGGCCTCACAGCCACTGAGACTAAATAAGCTGACTGCTTAAAAACAACTCTGGGAGCCGCTGCAAAAGAGAGAAAATTATTGCTTCCTGTCATGACCAAATATTAAACACAGCACACACCTAATGGCTCTATCACTCCCCAGGGAAGGAGCTTTATGAACAATAAAACCCCAGCAGACTGGCACTGTTTGGACTCAGAAGCCTCATTATGGGCTCACTGATCCAGCACAATTTGGGAGCTCCGTGGGCTCCACTCGGAGGAAAAGCCACCAAACGTGGAGCTGGGAGTGGAGAAGTTGGCATTTATTTGTGAGGAAAAGCAGCAGAGGAGATGGGGAGGGAAAGGGAACATAATGAGGAAAAAGAAGGATGACAGCAGCGGGTTCAAGATCCAAACCAGGGAGGAAGATGGGAACGGGAGTCACAGCTGCAGAGGGGAAATGTTGCTCTATTGAATTTCTCAAAAAGCCAGGTGATTTGAGCTCTCTGAGATTTCAATGCCTTCTCTCAGGGTTTCCAGCACCTCACAGCAAAGTGGCCTAAATAAATCAGCGAGACCGCGTGATCGAGAATGCCTTGAACATCAAAAAGGTTTAATAAAAAGAAAATAACACAAAACAAAGTAACAAAGCCGAGCACAGTGTGAGGCACAAGTCCTGTACACTTGCTGCAACACCTCAAAAATGCTGCTGAGAAGTTCTGTGCTCTCCTGGAAGTACTGAACCATTGAGGTGGGATTCTTGGCAAACTGCCCAACAGAGGATTGCTATTTTTCTGAGGAACAGGTAAAGAGACCCATCAGTATTTTTGTCTTGGCCTTGAGCCAATTACTGCCAGGACAGCAAAGAAGCTTCTAGTGTTTTTTCCTTTTTAGCTCTAAGGTGGAATTAAAACTCTTTTTCCTCATACAGAAACGCCTGTTTGGGTTTGGAAGTGCATTCCTACATTGCTCCAGGACTTTTTACATGATCCAGCCTGGAATCCAAGGCTTGGGTCCCACTCCTTCATGTGGAGTGTGTCCTACAGGCTGCCTCCTCTTGGGCAAACCTTACAAGCTTTTAATAGCTTTAAAATTACTTCTCCAACTGATTTAACCTTCAGATGCACATTATGTACATGCAGTCTCCATCTTTTCCTCACCTCACAAGGATTTGGGGTGATGTTCCAAGTCGTTTCATCCCCCAAGCAGGAACACATTAATTGGGAGAACTTTTTCAGAGGTGAAGCAATCAGTTCAGAGAGGCTGAAACCCTGGGCTGTTTACAGGGGCAGAAAATAGGGGAGATCCCAGCAGAAACAGATGGTGAAAGGAACACACAGGGAAGGGATGAAGAGAAACAAAAGGTTCAAAAGGACAGCAAGAGGCAGGAACTAAAAAGCTTAGGGCAGATGAAGTGACAAGTCCATAAAACCAGGTCTAGACAGAGGCCAGGAGGAGTGCAAAAGTGAGAAGAAGAGTATTTCAGGCCATAAATACACAGAGGATGCTGTCATTAGGATGCAAATACTCTGGAATATTGGCATTTTAATTGATGAGTGCAGACAGAGCCAGGCAAACACAGACCCAAGGAGCGGAGCTGTGGAGATCCCATGTCCCACAGTGCTGCTCTGCATACCCAGAATTTCTTCTGCGCTGTTTGCACAGGGAATTTATCCTCAGCTTCTATTCCCAGAGGTGCTTTAGTCCATGGGAAACTTGTTTTCCATTCCCCTTTCCACTACTACCAACCTCATTGATTCCAAAGGCTCCTCACCCTGCTCTCTGTCCTTCTGAGGTCAGCAGCCCCTTGACCTCCTCACCCTCTGTTTATGAGCACAACCTGGGCCAAATTCTCCCTCTTTACAGCAAAAAGCCTCCATTTAAAAAGAGACAGGGATTCTCCTACACCGTGTGTAAACTTTGCTCCCAGCTTTGCCGTGCTCGTGCAGGATTGAGCCCCAGCACCATCAGTGTCTTTATCTCAACTCAGCTAACAAGATTGGAATCCATCCATGCTTGTGTCCAAGCTGCTCCAGAGCATCAGGGGAGCTTATCTGATTTATGCAGAACTGCTAAAATCCTTTGGGTTTTGTCTTCACTGGGCTGATTTTCTCAAGGCTTCCAGGCAGTAGGAGCAACAGGCAGATTTTATTTCTTTAGATGATATCATGTGCCCTTGCTGGGGCTCAGCCACGCTTCCCTCCCAGTTCTCAGGTCAGGACACGAGCTCACTATTGCAGTTATAGATTTAATGGAGCTGAAGTGATCAGTGTTGGTGGGCACTCCCACACAGGGGTTCCCTCTAACACATCCCAAAAGGAGTCTCTGTGTTTGGAGGGCAGAGATGCCCACAGTGCACATGGCACAGAGAAAATCAGCACAAACCCTGGTGGAAAGGAGGTTCCAGCTCTGTTTAACTCCCCAATAATCTGTGCTTGAAGCCAGCAGTGATTTAAACCCATCTCATTTCTTGCTCCACTCCAGAAGCAGCAGCAACCATCAGTCCTGGGGGAGAGAAACTTTACAAACTGCTCCAAATCATCTCCAGTGCAGCAGCAAGGCTCTTGCACACCACCAGACGTTTCCACACATCACATCTCAGCAAATGTGTCTTTGTGTTACCAGGGAAAGTCAGGAAGTCACAGGCATGGTTCATGGTTAAACACAGACCCTGAGAAAGGCTACAAAAATACAGGGGCTGTGATGGGGAGCGAGGAGCAGAACCCAGGGCTTCCACAGACCCAACCAGCCCATTCTTCACTTTTCTAGCACACTCCAAAAGATATCTAAGCTGCTTCTGACTCACCAGCTTGCTGGAAAATCTGTTGTCTCTCAACATTAAATGACAAAGATTAAGTGACAGAGCTACTCTCCAGTTTAGTCCATTTACAAGCTCTAAGTGTTTGCACACATCAAAGATTTCAAGATGTTTTGGACAGCAAACTAGTAAAGGGTTTTCTTTTTGTCTAAAAGAGAGGGGGAAACAAAAAGAAACAAACAAATTAGGCACTAAGAGAAGCACTTGTCAAATGGCTGGGATAGTGCACTTTGAGTTACTGACTCCCCACAAACATCCAGTCTACTAAAAAATTCATAAAGAGACAGATGGCACAACAGCAGCTCTTTGCAGGAGAGCAGGGTTTAGCAGGGAACAAAGGACTTTGACTCCCTAGGACAAGGGGAGAGCTCATTGTAGGTTTGGGGGGCTTGGAAGGGGGGACTGGGGAGCTGGGCAGAGCTCCTGGGTTCACCCCACAACACACCCCAGACACTCCTTTTGCCTTGGCAGGCTCACAGGGGCCACAGAGAACAGGGCAGAACAGGAACAGTCACACTCTGCCGTGCAGATTAAATCCTCCTGGCAGCAAGAATGTGAAAAGGAAACCCCAAAACCTCCTGTTCAGGGATCTGAAGCTGCTTTCCACAACCAGGGCATTGCCAGGGCTTTGTCTTAAGGGGGAAACTGAGGCACACACTCATGTCACTTAAGGTGACAGGGCAACCCAGTGGCAGTGGGAATTTCATCCAGGCCTTTTCAGTCTTGCTGCTCTGCCTCTGAACAGAAATATGAAATTTCCTCTGAGGAAATATCCTTGTGTTACCCCGTGGGCTTTGGGATCACCCCAAAGAGGAGGTGCAAGGGATAAAGCCCTTTTCAGATGGCTGAGATTAAGAGAAAAGGAAGGAAAAGAGACAAGAAGGAAAAAGAGGAAAGAAACAGTCAGAAGTCTGCACTTATTTGAAGTTAGATCCTTCAAAATGAAAACTCATCTCTGTGTTCTTTTGCGCTTTTTTTAGGGGGAGGGAAGGACACTCACACACACACACANTTTTTACAGTTTTTTTAGGGGGAGGGAAGCAGGGAGGGAGGGACACACACACACAGAGATGTAAAGTCCAGCCCTGTTAACCCCGAAGTGAGTTTTAGTGCCTGAGGGACGTGCCAGGCAGCCAGGGAGAGCTCAGCCCCTGGTCCCTGCAGCAGGGATGGAAACCTGCATCCCTGCACCTCCACTCCAGCAGGGAGAGACCCCTGGGGCACAGGGATGGAGGGACGCCCGGGGCACAGGGAGGGAAGCCAGGTGCCTGAGCAGGTATGGAGCCCCGGGGCACAGGGAGGGAATCCAGGTCCCTGAGCAGGGATGGAGCCCCGGGGCACAGGGAGGGAATCCAGGTCCCTGAGCAGGGATGGAGCCCCGGGGCACAGGGAGGGAATCCAGGTCCCTGAGCAGGGATGGAGCCCCGGGGCACAGGGAGGGAATCCAGGTTCCCGAGCAGGGATGGACCCCCGGGGCACAGGGATGCAATCCAGGTTCTTCTGCTCCTTCCCAGACACACTGACAGGTTGCCAGCTGTGCTCAGGCCTTGGGCTGATGTTGATTTTTGTTAAATAATAACTCCCAAAGCCTCACTTTTGCTCTTTGCAGCATGCTGCCCTTCCCCAGCCAGCCCAAGCAGTGTGCCCAGTGCTCAGCTGGTGCCATGGGTGCTGACCCAGCTGCAGGCTCTGCTCTCCATCCCAACACTGGAGCTGGAGCTGAACACAGCCTGGAGCTGGAACTGAGCAGAACACCAAGCTGTTCGACACAAAACTGCTCACAATCCCCAACCCAATGTCAGATTTCATGGTGCCTTTTTTGCCTTGTTACCCCTCCCTTGCTCCCCACCTTTCTACAGAAATATTGTTCTTTTGTTAAAGAAAACAAACAACCTTGGGCAGGTTGCTCCAAGCTTCCTCTGCCTCAGTGACCCAGCTGGATCCCATCCCTGGTGAGGAGAGAATGTTCCAGGTGCCCACGTGGGATATTTGGTCACAATGAAAACAGAAAACTTCATTTAAAAAATCAACACCAATCCACTCCAATCCCCTCCCCAGCAACAATCACAACCAATAAATTAATAAAAAGTGCAACACACACCAGAATCTTCCCGGGACAAGTAGGAAGAGTTTAGGGAAAGTAGTTCAGTTAAAGGTGGAAGGAATTGGACCCAAAATCTCGGATTCTGGAAGAAGCTGAGCTAAAAGGTTCCATGAGCCCAAAGGGAGCAGAGGGCCATGGGGGCAGCAGCACAAGCAGCACAGGGTTTGTGCTCCCAGCAGGTTCCCTTGTAGGAACAAACAAAGATTCTGTCCCAGCCCAGTGAGGCTGCACTGCTCATTGAATGAGGATGTTTTGTTTGAATGACACAAATCTGAGTGTTTAAGAGGTTTCATTGGAATTAAGTGTAAATTTCTTTTGGCTGTTTCTCTCTTAGAAAAAGAGGAGGGAAAGGTAAAAAAGAAAAAACAAAAAAGAAAATTTTTCAACTACAGAAGTCACACCAATTGCCCTCTGTAGCACAGAGGCTTCAGTTAAACCACAGCTTCAGTAAACTCAGTAAAGCATGAAGAGTAACAAGTGCACAAAATAACCTCTCTAAAGAGCCTGAACCCTCAAGGAACACAAAGAAAATTTTTTAAAAAATCAAAATATCGCTGTCATTTGATGAATTCATATCCAAAATACACAACTCACCTACAATGAGGGAGAAAATCTGCAGTAAAGTGATCACTTCAATTAATTTGTATCATTCACCACCTCTTAATCCTAACACCAAGTTTCTTTTCATTTGCATAAGCAGCCTCACACAGGCTGCAAACGGAATAATTCTAACATGGGTGTAACAAAATTCAGTTTCCAGTTGGAATTGCCCTCTCCAGAGGAATGAGCTCCCACCCAAGGGTGCCCCAGCCCCTGGCCCTCACACCCCTGTCTGTGATTTCCATGAAGGAAACACCAAGTTCACTCTCCCGTTCCCAGGAATTCCCAGGAACATCAAGAACCACCACTTCAGCCGTGGGGGAGGGGGAGAAAGAGACAATATTTACATTTTTGGTGTCTCTTAAAGCGACCAATTCCACAGATACCACCTTCAAAAGGCAAGCAGAAACCCAGGATGAATCCAGCAGAGCTGGGATCCACCACAGAAAGCACCAGAACCAACTGAGCTCTGGCTAATGCTGGTCGTGCACACAAAGTCCAAGCTTGCTGTGACATTTTGAGAGCTGATTATGGCTCATGTTGTCCTAAACCTCGGAGTGGAAAGGATTCTGGATTAAAAATGCCACCCCAGGTCCTTCCAGCCCCGTGCTCCCGTGGAATTCCCAATTTTGGACACCTGGAACAGCAGCACTGCAGGATCTGAGCTGTGCCAGCCCTGTTAAATCAGAGGCATCACTCTGAAATCAAATTCTGACCAGACTGACACTGGAATTCTGGCTCAGAACATCACAGGAAGCAAAATATTCCAGTGTAGCCTGCAGATCCCTGCCAGCAGGAGAGGGCACACACTAAATTTCAGTGGAGAAGTTCCCTTTCATAAGGAAACGTTCTCATTTCCAAGAGGGAGTGGAAAAATAACTGCAAGGGCCTTCAGATCTAAATGCAGTCCCCAGAGCAAAGGTCACTGCAGAAATGTTTTATTCAGCATCAGAGCTTTTGGAATTCTTTCAAGGAGAAGAAGAAGCCCAACAACAACAACAACAGGGCTGACATTTTTTTCCCACTGAACTATTTGCTCCTTTTTAAACAGGGATACAAGGATCTGGTGAACACCAGGGAATTGTGTGTCACTCCAGCACACAGCAGGTAAAAAAGTGGGGAGAGAAAAAAATAAAAGGGAAATCACTGTGATGGTGATGGAGTTATGGTTGAACTCAATGACCTTGGGGACCTTCCCAGTCTCAAAGATTCTGGAATTTCGTGCCATGGAAATTCTTTGCCCACAGCTCTGCATAACACAAAGGTGTTTTTGCCATTCTTCTCTCTCCATTTTCCTTTCCTTTCCTTCTCTCACCAAGCCAAGCCTCCTCCAGACAGCAGGGCAGAGCTGGGAGAAATTCTTCTCTCTGGGGCCTAAATCTGATTTAGTGACTGCCTTTAGCAGCAGATGGAGCAGCTTCATCAGGCTGCACCTCTCTTTTATTTCCCTCATCTGCCTCCACTGAGCTCCAGAGCTCACCTGGAATGGAGACACACACAGAGAGGGAAGAACCAACACACGAAAGGAACTGCCAGACTGAGCCTGCAGGATGCTTCCACGCCAGGAGAACACCTATTGCTGTTAGCAGAGCCAGCAGGAAAGAAGTTCTGGGCTCAGAACAAATTGGGAGAGGTCTGGATGGAGTTAGGAGAGGTCTTAGAGCAAAACAGACAAGTTTGGAACTTGCTGAGCACCACAGGTGACTTGTGACACGTTTTACACACGGCTGTTAGAAACAGGAGCCCTGCTCCTCCTCAGAGTTTCCATCCCAGTTTGCATCAGCAGATCCCAAAGCCCCCCAGGAAACATCAGAACCCCCACTTTGCTGAGGATTCCAAACCCAGCTGGGGTGGGAACTGCCCCTGCCAAGGTCTCAGTGCAGGGGCAAACCCAGGGCCTCCCAGCCCGAGCTGCTTCCCAGCAAAACTCAGGCTTCAGGCTGGCAAGTTCCCAAATGCACATTCATACCAAGCACGGACACAGCCAAAAATAAGCTCCAAATTTCATAGGAAAGGTCAAGATGGCACATGCAGGACTTCTGCTCCCCAAAGAGCCCATTTCACTGCAGCCTCCAGCCCCGGCCCCAACCACGGCTTGTGAGCAGGGAATTAAAAGGGAAAACCATGGGGGAAAGGGAAAGGGAGAGCCCATCAGCTCATCAGAGTTCCAAAATTATTTAGATGAACTCTGTGATGGAAACTAAAAATGAAGGAAATTATTGCAGGTCTTTATTCAAACCAGTTTTACTGCTCTGAGTGCCAAGACAAGTCCATGAGAAATTCTGTGACAAATAAAGCTTCTTGGAAAGGAGATGGAGCAGGCCAGACACAGCCAGGCATAAAAACTGACTCTCAAATCAATCCACTCCAGCACCAGCTCTCCTGTAGCACCTGCTTCAGGGAAAAGGAACCCTTTAACAGTTACTCCTGAATAATCTGGGGGAAAACATTTCCTTCCTGGCTTTTCCTGATTTACTGCTCCCCTTCTGGAGCCCTTGAATGTGTGCTCCCTTCTGGAGCAGCTCTGCCTGGTTGTGTTTTCCCTCTCTGAGCCCTGCTGAACTCCAGGTTTCAAACCCTTCCATGTCAGCGAGTTCCACAAGGAAGTTTTCTAAGCTCACACAATTTTTCTGTGCCATTTCATGCTTTAACAAACTGCTGCTCTCCCCATTTATGTTTTTGACCTACCAGCTAGCAAAAGAACCTAAACCTGGAGCTGGAACTGAGCAGAACACCAAGCTGTTCAACACAAAACTGCTCACAATCCCCAACCCAATGTCAGATTTCATGGTGCCTTTTTTGCCTTGTTACCCCTCCCTTGCTCCCCACCTTTCTACAGAAATATTGTTCTTTTGTTAAAGAAAACAAACAACCTTGGGCAGGTTGCTCCAAGCTTCCTCTGCCTCAGTGACCCAGCTGGATCCCATCCCTGGTGAGGAGAGAATGTTCCAGGTGCCCACGTGGGATATTTGGTCACAATGAAAACAGAAAACTTCATTTAAAAAATCAACACCGATTTTGTCAAGGTCCCCAAAGTGCAGACATTGACAGATAACCAGGGAGGAACAACCTGAGATCACCCAAAGTGAAAACCAACAATTTGGGGATGCTTTTGCAGGAAAAGGAGGATTCATCTCCTACCTGTCAATGATCACAGGGTCGGATGGAGTCTCATTTCTGTTGCCACAACTTTTCTTCTCACAGCACCGACTGGAGAGGGCAAGAAAACCAAAATTAAAGAACCACTGGGACAGTTGAGAGCAAAGAACCAGCTCAAAGTCTGTCAGAAAACCTTCAGCACTCCACATGTGCCTGGCAGGGTAAAAATTCTGCTTTCCAGAAGGGAAAATTAAAGGAATTGGGTGCCTAAGACGTGGCTGGCTCCAGCTGGAGTTGGGCACTTGGCTCCCTGCAATCCATTCTGAATTACCCAGCCAAAAATGAACAGCAATGTGGGCACACTTGAGACCGAGGTGGTGTTTATAAAGGTCTAATAAGTGATTAACAGATGTCAATGTCATTCCAGGCAGGGCCAAATGGGTCATGTGGGGTTCAAATCCCTCAGAAGGTGTCAGAGCTGTCTGTAAGCCACCCAATGGTTTGGTATATTCCAATCATGTTCATTTCTTTTACATTACTGTATTTTTTTTATTATTAAATATCTGAGTTTTATATGGCGACTGAAAACTTCAGCACTCCATGAAAAGCCAGAAACTGAACGTATTTAGATCCTACAAAGGATCTGAAGAGATGTTTTTCAGGCTGGCGTTTGCAATCCCTTTGCAATAATTTCAGTGCTAAACCCTGAAGATGAAGCAGTAATTGATACACATTCAATGATAATATTAATGATAATAAATAATAATGAGAATTTTCAAAGTCAAGAGACAGTTCCTTGATTTATTTCCGTTGATATAATCACTGACATGGGTGAAGCTCCCAGCACACACAGCAGCTGAGTTCCAGGAGTTTAATGGACTTTAAAACCAGTCCTTGCTCTGAAATCCTCACTTTTAATAATCTGAAGACACAGAGAAGATTTAAGCTGTTCTCACTCTCGTCTTTTTTCTTCCAGCCAAAGCCAACATGAGATGGGGAGGATGGAGGCACCCAAAAGTTTAAAAACTTAAAAATTCTGTCAGAATTCCCACATCCCTCTACAGTGACCAGATCAGATCCTTTCCAGAAGACGTTTGCCACATTCTGCAAAGGTTTCTGTTCAAATTTACACACAGGGGATGTAGAATTTTGGTGGGGTTTTGTACAGGGGTGCTGAATACATTTGCAAAATCCTCAAGCATTCTGAATATCAGAGTTTTCCAACTGGGAAGCAATTCCATGCAGAATAAAATAAAAAAAAAAAAAGTAAATAAATAAATACTAAAAGTAGAAATAAATGAAATACTTGAAATCATTAAAGGCAGAATAAAATACTAAACTGGAGATGTTTTTCTTGATATGCCTAATATTCAATTATAAACATCTAAAATGAGCATTTAGACAAAAAAAAACCCTCTTTCAGCTGTGAAAAATCCCAACATTTCCTCCAGTTTGCAGGAAGTTCCTGCTCTGGGGCTGGAACTGCCCAGCCAGATGAGCTGGAAGGAACAGATCTATTTAAATAGCAGCTCTAACTGTTTCAACATTCCTACATTCCCCTTGCCTCAAACCTGCACTTATTCATCGATGCTACTCCTTTTAAAATAAAAGGATACACTAAATATTTAAAAATCCCTGGGGCAGCCCCTGTAGCTGCTGTAAATTGTCATGGCTCCATCGACTTCAGTGCAGCTCTGGTAATTCACACCAGCACAGAACATCACCCTCCCTCCTTCCCCCAACTTTGTTTTATGGATTTCGCTGCCTAATCAGGGTTTAGAAAGAATGGAGTGGTTTTTATACCAGGAGAAGAGATGGGAGATGCTTTCTAAAGGAGAAAATTATAATAAACCCCCCCAAAAAGCAGAAAATCCTCTCACAGGAATGTAAATTTGGGATGGACTTTGACATGTCCAATACAGCAACACGTGGAAAATAACATTTGGAATAAAATCTTTGCTGCTTGACAGGCCATTATAAGAAAGAAAAAAACAAACAAAAAAAAGGAAAAACCAAACAAACAAAAACAAAAAAAACCCCACAGTTTTTAAAATATTTCTGTAGTGATTGCAGTGATTTCCAGAAAAGGATCTCTACCCTTCTTGGCAGAGGGTTTTAGGATGAATTCTGTGAGACTGAGCACAACGGGGCTGGGCTCAGAAACAAGTGCATCTTGTTTTATTTCTATTTCCACAATTCTTGCCGTTCTGAACTTTATATTTGTAATATTCAAATCTTTTCCCCCTAAAACTGCGGCTTGCAGCTCAAGTTCTCCAAATATTTGACTGATATTTACATTCCTACCATGGCTGGGGAAAGATCTTTGTAAGTGATAGACTTTCTCCCCTTTGACCTGGGACTTTCTGAGCCCAAAGATACAAAAATAAAAACCCTTGATGAGGGAGAAGAGCCACTTCCAGTGAAGGACTTGTTTGCAGATAAATCAGAGTGGGACTGAGGATGTCTCAGCCCAACATTTTACCAAAAATACCTCTTCAACCTTTAAATCCCCATTTCCAGGTGTTTCAGCCCACTTCCAAGCAGTAACATTTCCACTGGGTTGGTTTCACCAGTGCTGTCTGTAACAGAATTGTTCCAATTCCAGCCCAAGCCGAAAGCCCCAAACTCTGCTGGTCCAGGATCAAGCCTTCAATATCCTCCTCAAGCAAATTATTGATGTGACTCGACCAATATTTACATTTCTGGTACATTCTTGGGCTGGGAACACACCTTTAGAGCTGCTCATTAGTTTGAGACAAGAATATCGAGGCTTAAGATGAATTTCTACATCTTTTGTTGTCATACTTTCCCCTCTAATTAGATCTGCTTCAAGGAAATGATGCTTTACTTAAGAATGGTCCAGAAAAACTTCAAAACAAACCCAAAAAGCTCCCGGAGACACCCCCCAACCCTAAAAAACGAAGCGTCAAACCAAAACCAAACTTCCATCCTTTCCATTCCCCATACTTGACTAAAACCCTTTGAAAACGCATCCCTCGACTTCCCTCCCCTCACCCCGACACCAAAATTTAAAAAAAAAAAAAAAAATTAGGGGGAAAAAAAAAAAATCCGGTCTCTAATTTCAAACTCAAATAAGCTCCCAGCATGGTGGCCTTTGTTTTGTTTTCTTCTGCCCGGCTCCTCCCTGCAATTGCATAACAAAAGTGGCTAAATTCACACCATCTGGCCGCTAAAGACGCGGCCCCAGCGGCCGCCTGGCCCAGCTGATCTCAGCCCCCGTCTAGGCTGAGCCTTGTGGCCAAAGTCACAGCTGTGGGGCTCGCCGCACTCAATGCAGCTCTGTTATTAGCCAGCTGTAGACCCTGAGCCTACTTCTGTTCGAATTATAATACCTTTTAACCCTCCGAGCGTTGAGGGTGAGCAGGGTGCTGGCAGCAGCATAACAACGAGTTTGCTGCTGGCGGGTCGTGGGGAGAAAGGGAAGAAGAGGGATGGGGGGGAGTTATCCCAAATAATTCAGATTGGGGAGGAATAAATGGAGCCTGGTGCTGGAAATGCTGAGAGCACTAATTATTGAGAGCCGAACTTTCAGTGGTTGTGATAATTGGAAGAAAAGGAAGAAGATGAGGGATGAGGAGGAAGTTATTCCAGGAGAGGAAAGGGTTTTACCTTGATTTCAGGATTGTGTTGTTCCACACAAACCCACCTAATAGCAGCTGTTGCTATCAGGCCGTAAGAAGCCAAACAAGAAAAAGAAAAATAATTCAGATTGGGAATGAATAAATGGAGCCTGGCACTGGAAGTGCTGAGAGCACTAATTATTGAGAGCTGAACTTTCAGTGGCTGTGATAATTGGAAGAAAAGGAAGAAGATGAGGGATGAGGAGGAAGTTATTCCAGGAGAGGAAAGGGTTTTACCTTGATTTCAGGATTGTGTTGTTCCACACAAACCCACCTAATACGAGCTGTTGCTATTACACCGTAAGAAACCAAAGAGAAAAAAGAGAAATAATTCAGATTGGGAATGAATAAATGGAGCCTGGCGCTGGAAGTGCTGAGAGCACTAATTATTGAGAGCGGAACTTTCAATGGCTGTGACAGATTGGTGCAGCCGTATCAATATTTGGACAACTTTCCTGCTAAGCAGGCATCTGTCACTGTCTGAGGGACACACGGGCACTTTCGGAGGCGCTCATCTCCACACAGCAAAAAACAGCTCCGTGTGTGGTTATGTACAGAATAATCCCCCCCAAAACCACTGCTGAGGAAGATTGGAAGAGGAGCAGAAAGACAGACAGACCCTCCTCGTTTTCCCTTTCAAAAGCAGTAGGCATCAATTTCGACAGCAGAGTGGGTACAGTGCATTAAAATTTTATATACTGTTCCTAATGCAAACTAAACTAGGGCCTTTAAAAATTGATGCTGCCACTTAAGCAGCACACAATGAGGAAGATTTGATTATTGTACTTAAAAGAAATAAAATAAAATGTCAAGTTTAACTAGAGTTGGAGCCATTCCCCTGGCATCATTCAACGTGATGGGTGTAATGCCTCTTGAGAAGACACAGCACCCTGCTCGGAGATGCTTCAGGAAAACACGACACTTAAAATCAAATGTCTTCATTAGGTTACAGAGCACTTTTGATTCCCTTCACTAATCTGTGTTTTACACGGGAAGGACGTCCCTGAGTTGTAATTCTTCCTTGGTTAACCCGTCAAGCGGCAGAGCTGCGAATAATCAGAATATTGGCTTGGATTTGTGCAACGCCACCTTAAATTGAGCACGGAGGAGCTTTGCAGGCATCACTGGAGCTCGGAAATATCAAAGCTGAGCAGGGCATTTGGTACCAGAAAGGCAGGGAGAGGAAGCAGGGGGAAAGCCCAAATTAATTTGAAATCAGACAAGTCCATTTGGATGAGAAGGGGCTGAAATATTCGAGCTTCCAAAGCAGAACTGCTCTGTGTGCAGGGAGAGCAGAGCCAAGAAATGGGCTCACTGCCCTTGGGTTATCACAAAGCACAACCCAATTGCACAAGAAATCAGATTTTTCCTCTCATATTTTCACCTGGTTATAGGGAAACCTTTCAGCAACACGGATGCAAATATACACACACATATATATATATATATATAATTATATAATTATGTACATGAGTTCTAGGTGTGCCAAAAGTCACTTATACACCTTTGATCTCTGCCACTACATCACCTGGTCCCTGTAAAGCCCACCCAATGCATCCCTCATATGTGATATATATTGTGGTTGGGCACAAATGTGGAAATACTGAGCAAAACTCATTTACTTAATTAAGGAGAGCTACACCCAACAGAGAAACAATACATTTGTTTCACACTGAATACCTGATTTGTGTTATATTAAAAAGTAATGGAATTGTTGCCGTAATTAAATACTGAAACTAAGACTTTCCCTTGATAAAAATTCTGTCCAAATAAGCTTCTCTCACTGCTACATTAACTTAAAAGGTTACTTTAAGAAAAATAATAATAAAAAAATCAAGTAGCAAGCTGCACCTTTAAAAGAAGCAACACTGAGTCCAACAGCTTAACCCTCTCCCACTGATACAATAAATCACAAACTGTGTTTAATAAAGGTCAGGAATGGGTTTTGCCTCTTCTTTCACGAACGTTCTATGCACATTTTAGCACATTTTAATATAAGAACATTGACTGTTTGCATTATTATATGTATTGAAAAAAAAAATTTAATTACCCGAGAACAGGAAAAGTAATAAGTTACCATGGAAGCACGACATACATACATAAAGTACATGTAAGTTCAGACTTATACAAAAGTTATTAAAAACATCCTCATTTCACCCTCTAATTTATAAATTTAAATGCTAAAAAATAGTGCCCTTTTTTTGTTGTTTTAATTAAAAAGCAGAAGGCCCCTAATTATTGTTCTCATGTATAGAAAGGAAGGGTTGGAGGGTTTTTTCTTTTGGGGTAGAACTGCCCAAAATTAAAGGACATTAATGATGTCACTTCAATTGATAAAATAAAAATGTTTCACCAAAGGAAATTACATGAAGAACACCTTGCAGTTTCCAGGTAGAAATAGATAAGTTTAACTGCTCATTCTCATAAGGTGAGCAGAAATTTTATGAGTGATAAGCCCATAAAACTCTTGATTTAAACAACACATGCAAAGGCCTACTTTAAATAAAAATAGTGCAGCTGTGGTTGCTNTACTTATCTAATTCTACCTGGAAACTTTAAGGTGTTTTTAATGTAATATCCTTTGGTGTTACGTTATTATATGTATTGAAAAAAAAAATTTAATTACCCGAGAACAGGAAAAGTAATAAGTTACCATGGAAGCACGACATACATACATAAAGTACATGTAAGTTCAGACTTATACAAAAGTTATTAAAAACATCCTCATTTCACCCTCTAATTTATAAATTTAAATGCTAAAAAATAGTGCCCTTTTTTTGTTGTTTTAATTAAAAAGCAGAAGGCCCCTAATTATTGTTCTCATGTATAGAAAGGAAGGGTTGGAGGGTTTTTTCTTTTGGGGTAGAACTGCCCAAAATTAAAGGACATTAATGATGTCACTTCAATTGATAAAATAAAAATGTTTCACCAAAGGAAATTACATGAAGAACATCTTGCAGTTTCCAGGTAGAAATGGATAAGTTTCACTGCTCATTCTCATAAGGTGAGCAGAAATTTTATGAGTGATAAGCCCATAAAACTCTTGATTTAAACAACACATGCAAAGGCCTACTTTAAATAAAAATAGTGCAGCTGTGGTTGCTGCATCCCCTGCAGGAAAAATGAACAGCAAAAAAAAAATAGGAAACCCCTCCAAAATCTATTTTGAACCCAAGCAAGCATTACCCACGTAAAGAGAAACTCTTCCTACACAAAGAGCCTCTCTGAGTTAGCAACAAAATAAACAACAAAATCAAACTCTTTCTACCTAAAATTTCCTTGGAGAGGCTCTTCCAGCATTTAGGGAATCAAAAAAAAAAAAATTATCACAAATGATGTTAATAAAGTCACCTTACCTGCACATGACTTCGTGGGTGAGCAACACCCGGCACATCTCGGGGTTCTTGTTCTGGCCTTCGTAAGTTATAGGCTACAGAAATGAAGAGAAGGGGTAAGGCAGGAGCATCAGGGGTTATTTATTCCTTAGGATATTCAGATGTGAGGGGAAGGGATTTCACCACTGCTCACCAATGCCTGCAAATAAACACCTTCCCCTTTACGTGCAGGGAAAACAGCTTTACATAAATATTGCTACAAAGTGGATAAAACGCTACAGTCCACAGAGGGGAAAAAAAAAAAGAGACTTGAGAGCACAATTTTCGATTTCCCTCCAAAACAGGTCTGCAATACAGCAGAGCAAGGGACCAAAGTGAAGCAGAGCAGGAAAAACATGCAAGGAAATGTTGAGTGAACAGCACGGGTGAGGTGGGACAGGACAGCACGGCACAGCTCAGCCCTGCTCACCTGCTTGGTGACAGAATCGATGAGCCTCACGTAGAGATCCTGCTCCGTCCTGACACCTGCAGCGAGGGAGAACAGGCATAAATAACATTCCACAGGCGTCTTGCCCTAAAAGCAGCACAACAAACCCACTTCGTGCCATATCAGCCACCCGGGTAGTTCTGTTTGCCAAACCCACGTTAGCTCCAGGGCCCGTCCCTGCTCTGAAAGGGCCTCGAGCAAGGGAATTTCGGTGAATTTTGGAAATCAGCACCTACAGCCAGAGCCTGCCTCGCTGCAATGGCCCAGGAGGCACCAGGGAAGGGCACTCACCGTTGCTGTAGAGGAGCTGGAGTTTGTAGTGCGTGCCGTTGTTCGTCTTCTCGTTGCCTTGCTCCTGAAAGGGAATTTGAAAAAAGGGGGGGAAAAAGGAAAAAAAAAATCCTTCCAGAACTCACACTTGGCACGTTTAAAATGCAAGAGCTGATAATCACGATGGAAGTGACAACAAAGTTCATTAAAATTCTAAGAGGTGAATCCACTGATTGGGATGTATTAACCTTCCGAGTGACCCAGGACAAACTACAAAATACTGCTGACATCTTTTCCTGGAGGAGTTCAAGAACTTCTTTCCCTCTCTTATTTGCCATTATGCTCTCCACTTTTTCAAGGCTATGAATTGAGAACAATTTGTGCATTTCAAATTAGTTAACAGAAAGCAGATTGACAGCGGGGAAACACAACGGCTTTTGATTGTACTGTGATCACTGCTCTGCAACAGTGTTACTTTGAGTCAAAATTGATATTTATTTCCCGAAGGCTGTGTTACAGGGATGTCCCTTACACATGTTTTTAACTGTAGTTTCCCCTAATTGATAATTATTTATGATTCACAGCTCAAAAAATCTTGTTCATGGCTAACAAAAATAATTGAAAAAATGCAAAGTGGTCAAGACATGGAATTAAAATCCAAAAGCAAATGCTTTTCGAGTCCTGCCATTGACTTTGGAGCCTTAGGAAATACGTATGACCACGCTCAACGATAATGTGACATATTACAGGTAGGTAAAAAAATATAAGTGTATTTATCCCCTATGAATTTTATTTATTTTATTTTTAGTGGGTGAATGAAATTCCTGACACAGAGCAGAGGCTTCCGACCCTTTTTAACTACAGCAGCACACACAGGGCTACAGCTCTGCCACAGCACCTGAACCCTGACCAAACCTTGGCTGTATTTTATTAGGGACAACAGGTATTAGAAGCTGGCAGCTCAGCGGGGGGAGAAGATCAAAATTGGAGAGGAAAAGAGGAAGAAGAAGAGTAAGGAGCCTTACTTTATCATTTTCTACAAAGTCCACAAAAGCTGTCCTCTCTATTTCCACGGGCTGCCCCTGTCTGTCGTAGAGAGCCAGAACAAAGTGAAAGAAATTGGATTTCCTCAAGTTGGAGGGTGGCTGCTTTTCAAAGTGGGCTCTGGACAAAGCTACTCCGCTGTGGAGGAAACACACGGGATGGGGTGAGGGGGGAGAGACAAAGACATTACCAGGTTGTGCAGCAGTAACGGCAAAACAACAACAGAGAAGGCAGAGCCCGTTCCGACCGTCCCCTGCCAGCGCCGGGCGGGCCGGGGGATGCTCGCTGCAACCCCGATTTCGGCGTGGCCCCGCTCCCTGCACACCCCGAGGACAACGCGGATTTACAGCCAGGGGTGAGTGAGGGAGTGAGTGAGTGCTAAAGGCAGCCTGTGTTCTCCTGCCTCCGCTCGTTTCCCCGCCTGTCACCGCTCCTTGCGGGAATGCAGCAGGCTGGGAAGTGTCAGAGGCTCTGGAAGTGCTCGTTGCACATCCCTGTGCCCGTCGCTTTTCCTGCAGGAGAAAACAAGCCACCCTAAAAATCTTTCCTACGGGCAGGCTGTCAGCTGGGGGCATCTCCGTTTTGGTCAGAGACAACGACTTCCGAGCAGAGCAGCGACTGCCCTCGGCAGCCAAGTTTGGCTTTAGTCACTGACTTACTTGAACCGATTCCTGAGAATTGAATCTCTGATTTAAACTGAAAGAATTCAGTCTCGGGTTAGCCAGCCCTTGCGAAAATCTCGTTCCTGACTGCAGAAAACGTTGTGATGTTTCCCACGCATTTCCCGGCTTGGAAAGATTCAAATGCTTCTGTTTACCCACAATATCCCTGACTGCAGCTTTATTTCCTTGTGAAATTAGTTGTAGTTCCCTTTCTCTAAAGCCAATTTCTACTTCCTGCGAAGAAAATAGGTGCACATGAGCACCTCCAAATTACTTAATAGACAGATTATAAAAATATATCGATTAGAATATATTATATCTATGTGCCAAACTAGTTAGGAGTTGGACAGCTTTGCGTTTTAGTCCCCAGACCAGCTCCACAGCACAGGCAAAAGTATTTGACTCTTTCAGAGAACTACAGATGTTTCCCTGTGTTTTCCTTGCCAATGAGGGACGGTGTGAACTCACCACATCCGCCACATCTGCACCTAGCTTGGGGCTTCCTCTCGTTCTGCGTGTAAAAATCGGGATTTCTTGGTTTGTTAGGAATATCTGGGGGAAAAACCTGGCGATGCCAGCGGGCGGCACAACCCGGCTGCACCTCCACCGCTCCCGTGAATTGGAGTCTTGTTAGGAGTCGTTTCCTTTTACTTTCGATTTCCTCAAGGATAAACTTCTTCTCCCTCAGCTGTATTTATTAAACGCTCTATCGACATTCATAAAACTCTGATAACTCCTCCCATGGCTCTTGGAAAACCTTGCTGCCAGATCAGGCCGTGGGTGGGGGCACGGATGTACTATTTCTAAAACGTCCCTGTTTCATCTGAAGTCCCCTCTGCTGTTTCGTGCCCTTCACCTTGTCTCTAATACTAAATAAAATCAGGCTTACTCCCGGGGTTCCCAATTTAGCCTTCCCCGACGCTACTACTTTTTTTTTTTAGACTTTTCTAAGCTATCCAGAGAGCAAGGAGGGGGAAAAAATACCTAGAAGAGTTTTCATGGTTTTACCCCTAACGGGAAGAGCCTGGGATAACTGTCCTGTGCCGACTTGGCTGGGAAGACAAAATAAAAGGAGAGGGTAAAGGGAGATAACCCGCCCAAACAAGTGGAAAGCAAACAGCCAGGCCCCAATTTCGGGGTGTTCAGAGGCATTTCGGGTCCGCAGAGAGCTCTCGGACGCCCGGGCAGGTGCTCCAGGCGGGCAGGCAGGGGATGCCCGCAGGCTGCGGGATGCCCGCGGGGATCCGCGGTGCCTGTGCCCTCCCCTGCTCCCTCAGACCCTGCTCTGCCTGCCCCGAACGCACGGGTGAAGATTCGGGCAATGCCCACCATGAATTAAACAAAACAAGATGGGCCGGGGGAGCTGGGATTTGACATCTACGTTTAAATCTGACTTGGCCCCGTTCTGTTCGGCTGTCTGGCCCAGCAAGCAGGGACCCTGGATCGCTGAGAAAAACCAATCCAGGGCCCCACACATCTTCCTGGGGCAGAAAAGAAAAGAGTGATCCCATCTCGCTGTCAGCTGAGCCCCGCACTGGCTTTTAGGACTCCTGATGCTCTGCGGGTTTGGAGCACTGCTGCCTAGCTTTAGCTCCAACCTTCACTTCTCGCTGACTGGAGGAGACCGGGAGGGGGATGGAGAGGAAGAAAATAAATTTAATATCAAATGCAAACAACAAGGCATAAAGAAAATGTTTGCTGAAAAAAGAAAAACTAACGAGCAAGGGGAAAGTGGGAGAGAAATAGTCACGGTTACCTTTGTGCTGCTACGTTTGCATCCACAACCCCGACGTTTCTGACCCAGGACCTGACGGAATCCATCTCAGAACCTAGAGATTTATCTTTCAGAATTGGTCCTCTTCCTAAAGTATCTTGAATTCCAAACATTTAAAAAGTCTATTCCAACTAGCAACAGTTTCCTTTTGGGAGATAAAGAAGAAGGGAAAAGAAAAAAATAAAAAAGAAAAAGAAAAAGAAAACGACGCAGCCTTTTCAATCTGACACGCAAATCCCAGGAAAGTGAAGTTCAGCTTTAAAACCAACTTCTGCTTTTTAACGCTGCGTGTCCTTAACGCCTTCAAACGGGGAAGAAAGTTTCTCCTCTTGCCAAGTAAAAGTTACGCTGATTCAGTCTTGCCTGGTATCATCATCCTTCACACGCAGGCGAGGGAGCCGCATCCGAGGATCACCTAACGAGGATCACCTGTTCCTCAAACGCACGGCGGCGAGCAGGATGGATCGCTGCCCAATCCGGGACGAAGGAAGGCAGGCAGGGAGGGGGACACCGGGGCAGGCGTGGGGTAAATCGCGGCAGCAGGGCAGGGACGGAGCTGAGCCGCGGCCGCTCCCACCCCGCGCGGGCAGCGCCGGCATGAATGGGCCACACGGTGGGAGCGGGCGGCGCGCGGGGGGCGGGGCCCCGCGCCAAATAAGGGCATCTCATTTGCATCCAGCGCCGCCATTGGCCGAACCGCGCGGCCACGCTCCGCCCCCCCCGCACTTCCCCGCCCCGCGCGGCTCCGGGGATGGAAGGAGCGCGCCCGGGCAGGGGAAGCGCGGGGATGTCGCGATAGGGATGTCGCGACCGAGTTACGGGCATGGGTTATGGCCGTCCCCCTGCAGTCCCACAGCGAGCGGCGCTGCCCCGGACCGCACAAACTGTGCTAACGCAGCGGGACCGGCGCGGAAACTGCGCGCCCGCCGCTCACCGTGGCACGGGAATCGCGAGTTTATTGCGATGGGTTTATCGTCATAGGTCGGCAGCTCCACACCAAACGGTGCTGCCCCAGAATGTATAAACTGGGCTAAAGCTGAGGGGCTGGGCTGGAAGGAGAGCGCTCACCGCCCGCCTCGCGGCAGCCGCAGCCCGGGCAGCTGAACAGAGGGTTTATCGTGATAGTTTGTCGCGATGGGTCACGGCCAGGGCCCGGCAGCCTCGCCCCGAGCGGTGCTGCCCCGGACCGCACAGAGCGCGCTGAAGCCGCGGGGCCGGAGCGGGAGGAGTGCGCCCGTCCCGGGACAGCCGGAGGCGGGCACGGGAGCCGCGGGTTCATCGCGATGTCCCGACAGCCTCACCCCGACCTGTCCTGCCCCAGAACACCCCAACTGTGCTAAAAGCAGCGATCTCTGTCCGTCTGACCGCCCCGCGTTGCCAAAGCCGCCGCACGGGTAGTGGCCGCTTCGCTCTCCGGCGCGGGATTTAAAATGAAAAATTGCTCAGAGGGAGAGAAATGGGTCTGGGGGCGGGTGGAGGCAGAGGCTGCCTGCAGGGCAAGAGCCAGCCCGAGACTGCCAGGCACCCAGCCGACCCCAAAGTTACACCCTGAGAGCTGTCAAATCTCACCTTAAAACTTTTTATAACATCCCATGTAGGCAACATTTCCCATTAAAGGAAACCGGAGCTCTTCCCAGCCCGGCCCGCGGTGACCCGGGACCATACCTACGTCTGCATTTATTAGAGTTTATTTTTTTTAAACCGCTCTGCCTTGGCTATATTTTCCTCCTGGCCTTTTTGTATTCTGATCCGTGTATAGATCTGCCTCTGAAATCTATATAACACCAACGCGAAAACAGATTTCAAGACAATGAATGCAAATCTGTGCTCAGAGACCATCTGCCAGATGAGGGAATCAGATGTTCGGTAGTTAAAGGCACAGCGCAAGGATTCAAGTATTTCCTTGACTCATTATGTGCAGCTCCTGTCTTTAACCTGCTTAATTTTTTTATTATTTTTTTTAAACGGGATAGAACTATAATTTCCATTTCAGAATAAATCCGAACTCCTTCCTTCCACGTTCAGCCACGATTCAAAAAGCCACCTATTAAATACTAGATTATTTTAATAGAGTTTCATACAGTTGTCTCCAAAAGGAATCTCAAATTAAAATCTTCCCATAAAACTTTCATAAAAATGTATCCTTAATTCAGGCACGATTGAGGGCAAAGCCGGGACTCAGATTTATTCTGTCTACATAAGTGACAGACATGGTATTGGATGAACTAATACCTCTCACCCAATCTTTGTTCAAGGAAATTTGCCATGCTAACCCACCTCCCCAAATTGATAAATATGCAGGAAGTGATTTTGCCAGGTTAGCAAAAGGCGAGCCTGGCGTTATTTTAATGTTAGAGAAAAGCAGCAGCACTTTGATGGAGCTGTAGGGTGGAGGCCAACATTTCAAGATATGACCTTAGCATCTCTAAGATACAATTTCTCTGTATTAAAAAGCCCAAACCAACCAAGTAGGGCAAGATATTAAAAAAAAAAATACTAAAAAAAAAAGTGAGAAACCAAAGCATATAAGATAAATATACAGTCGCTGGTAAGGCATCGTGGGGGCAGAGTGGGGGGGTTTCTACCATTTTTACCAATTTTTACCAGTTCGCCATAGGCGTGGGTACATTTCCCGCAATAAAAGCCCCCTCTTTGTACTAAGATGATTTCTGGCAATGCCGCTCCGACCCTTCCTACGTTTGTTCCTAAAGCCGGGGCAGGGGCGGAAGGGGAGGGGGCGGAATTCCCTCTCGCTGCAACCTTGGCCGGCGCGTTCAGAGGGAGAGAAGGCTCCCTAATAACCCGAGCCCATCTCCCCTGGAGATAAAGCCGAGCCTATCCCCGCAAGGTCGGGTCCAACCCAGCCACTCCGCCAGCCCCAGGCCGGCGGCTCCAGCCCCGCCCGGCCAGCGCCGCGAACAAAGGCGACTCGTGTGCCGTGGCCCCGGGGGACCCCCGCTTTTAGGGATTCGTGGAGGGTCAGAGGGCAGCGCCGCAGGTCAGGGGAGATGCGCTCCCTTCGCCCCAGACAGCTGCCACCAGAATCGCGGACTCCAGGCACAGATGCGGGGAGCATCGTCCCCTCCCGGCCCCGCGGGCGCTGTGGCCCTGGGGTGTCCCCTCCCCGCCATCGCAGGGGAGCTGCACCGCTCCGGGCAGGGGAAGCTCTTTCGGGGGCAGGATTTGTTCCCCCAACCAAGTTTCTCGCCTTTCAGATACACTGCAAAAACACACGAGTCCTTTGAACACTTCCGAAATTACAGACTCCCGCTCTAGATGCCCCAGTTCAAGCCCGAATTGTATTTAGACCAAGCAAAAAGAGCCTCGCTCAGACTCTTGTGATGCAAATTCGCTCAGAAAAAAAAGAAGGAAAAAAAAAAAAGCAGCGTTTATACCCGTGCGACAGCCGATAAATCGGGGTTTGCACTTTCGGGGTTTCCGCAGTTCTGCTCGGGGAGTCGGATCCACCGGCAGGTAAACGGCACCGCGGAACTCTGTGGAGGGGGGAAAAACCCCAAAACAACCTTCCAGAAGCCGGTAACGCGAGGGGAGCCTCCGGCAGCGCATCCGCCGTGCCGTAAATACAATTACAGACACAAACCGGAGCCGAAGGTTTGGGAAGCGGCTCCGGAGCCAAGAGGCGCTGGCACCGAGGTTCTCCAGGCGGAGGGAGGGGAAGGGGTCGGCCGGGCACTGCCCGCATCCCCCGGCTCGGCGGTCCCTGCCGGCAGCCCCCGAATCCCCACACCGCTTTCCATCCCGCGGGTTTCATTCTGCGAATCGCTTCGAGCGATTTTCCTCCTCGGACTGTAAGAGAAAGCGGGGGTGAGGGGGGTGGAAAGCAACTGGTTCGGTGAGTGCTGATCATTTCCTTCTGGAGGAAGAGTTATTCCCCTCCAGACTGCCGCACTCGTTTCCACATGCCGGGGTCAAAATGACAGGTGAGGCGGACTTGACGTGGTAAAGAGAGATGCTCGTCTTTGTTAGCAGGTTTTTAAGTGTCGTTTATACACCGGAGTCAACTTTCACTCCTCGGCACATCTCAGCAACTCCCAGCAGGAAGAAAGATACATAGAAGATAATATTTAACTCATTTAAAACATAACCTTCAACTGTTATTGTTTCTTCTCAGGTTTAAGGGGAGAATGTCAGCAAAAAAAGAAGTTAAACTAAGCCTAAGCACGACGCTTCGAAGGAAACATTTAATTCTTGTTCCTATTCATTTGTGAGAATTCACCAACCTTCAGGTGCCTCAAGGGAACGAATTGTAGGTTAAAATTATCAGTGTCAGAATGGAGAAGGACAAGTAATATATTTCCCTCTCTATCCACTAATCTCACTGGAAGGTTCATTTTTCCAGTACACCTGTACCAGAAAAATAAATGTGCCTTTGAGAAACGTTTCCTTAAGCTGGAAACAGCTTCAAGTTCTGAGCCATGCATTCAAGCACGCATCAATTACACTTTTAGCAATATAGCAACGGTATTCAACAAACAAAGAAGTCCCCGAAAATAACTTTCGAGAGCCGGACATCAGCATTAACAAAACATTCACTTGCACGGGATAGCTTGGGATAAAGATGTGGCTACAAAAAACAGGAGCAGGCTGAGTTCTGAGCTGTGGAATGAGGATAGCGAGGAGAGCAGGCAGAGCACTGTGTACAGAAGCAGAGGAGAAAACTGCTCCAGCTGATGCAAGACTACTCTGGATTTACAAGGCTCCCGATTTAGCTAAAATAAAAACAGACATAAGGGGAAAAAAGCTTCTTCACACGTTTTTAACAGGGGAGGTTTAAAGCAGCTCAGGTGGGTGCAACTAAATCCTGAAAGCAACTTGAGTTCTTAACGGCAAAAACTGCAAAACAGTGTCTACAGTGCTTCAGTTATATTTATTATAAACCTGGTTTTATACAACCAACACATCTCTCAGAAGAGCACCGTCCACCTGATTGCTGGGAAAAAGTTGAACCCCCAAGTATAAAACAACAGATCCTCATCACAGCCCCCCCACGGCATCAGTAAATAAGCAGAAACACGAGTTTGCAGCTGTGAAATTGTGAGCCCTACCTGCTCTCTGCCTTTCTCTCCCCCTTCCCTCTGGCACCATAAAGGCACTATTTATTTACTGCAGGCAGCTCTCCACACTCATCAGCCCTCACAAACTGCCAGTTGCAGAGATTCCACCCATCACATTTATAAGCAGCGAACAAAGGAATGCTTTCAAACTCACAAATGCATAAGTAAACATTTAATAACTTCTTCCCCACCTCATCTTTCCCAAAAGAGAGAAAACATTGTATCCATCAGATCCACTTCTGAGTCTCCTGTTCATTCCAATAAGGAGGTGTTTTTTCTTTTCACTAGAACAGAAAAACACATCTGCTACGTTTTATATCCAACTTTTTTCCTCTTAAAAGATACTTTTACTGCCTTTTGCCGAGCATAGTTTTTGGAACACGTTAGCAAATAATATTTTACCACGGGGAGTGTGTGCTCCATTTTATTTTATAATGCAGATTTGAGGACTCGTAGAGCTGAAGTTTGTTTTTGCAACCACATAGAGGTTTGAAGCAACAACCACGCTCAGGAAAAATGCTTGAAGAGGGTGGATATTTGTGCTGGGATCCTCTCCCTCACTTTGCACTTGATGGAAAACAATCCAAGTCAATTTTCAATATGTCTTTGTACATAAACTATCTGAAATATTCGCCAGGAAGGAGTTTAGGTTATCACAGCCTTTCTAGTTCCAGGTGTGTGCTTAGGATCCAACCCCAGCTGTCAAACAGAGTCTCCAGAAGCAACTGGATAAATGCAGGATTCAATTAATTCAATTAATTCATTAACTCAGGAACCAAATGAAAGTGGTCCCCAGAATTACAAACGTTGTTATATCAGCTCTTAACCTGCTCTAGTCACTCGAGTGGTCTTACAAGAATTACTTGACAATACAGACAGGCTTAACCTCATGCTCAAACATCTGCAGGGTGAGGGCCCAATTTTTATTTCTTGACTCAACTGAATGCAGCTCTGCCTTAAACAGGTGTCTCACTTTAATTACATCAAGAGTCGCTCTCAAGTGATGCCACAGGGACATTTTGTCAGCTCAAAAGTCAGCAGACCTTAAGCAGCTCGCTAGACAAAAACCTCTGCTTTTAAAGTGTTTAAAAAGACAAGAATTGCAGATTTCTGTAGCTCTTCCATGAAGTACAATCTAACATTGAATACTCTCCGGTGACAGGGATATGAAACTACTTGGATGCAAATTGTGTTTAATTCCAAATCCGCCAGTTTTGCCCGTGATTGATAGAAAAGGCAGGGCACATTAGGAGTAGGAAAATCACTTGGATGCTCAATAATCATAACACCTGCCTCTTGTAAAGTATTTTGTGCCTTCTTTTAAAGCATCTAGTAATAGAAGCTAAAATAAAATAAACCAAAAAATCGAATCTAATCTGCCTATTCCCACGTTCTTTCCATAAGGCAAGAAAGAGGCAATAAAAACCCCAATATTCCACAATTAGAGCTTTACAACCTCGGAGAGACAGCTCAGCTCTTCTTTGAAGCACATTAAACAAAGAAACTCCAGGTTATTTGGTGGAACAGGACTATTCACACACCTCACTCCAGAAAGCCAGCAGGATTTCTACCTCAGTACACTGCACTTCAAAAGCTGCCAGATGACACAGCCAGGTTCTGATCCTGAAGATTAGCACCTGTATCACAAGCAGGGAAGATGATTTCATGTGACACCAGCTCCTCTCATCAGATCCTTCCATGTTTACTTCCCATAAGCAGTAAAAATGCCAAAAAAAAGCTCAAATTTTAAGTCAGCAGGATCTAGGTTAATCTAAACATTATCCTCCAGGAGGCAAGAAACCCTCCCAGAGTTTTAGGCCTTCTGCACTATTTAATTACAGTTTTACCATTTGAGCTGTTTCTTTCATCGCTGATTTTGACAGGCTAAACAGCAATGCTTTGGAAGTTTCTCACACCTAAACGGTTCCTCTACTTAAAAGGATTTGATCAGCCTGGTTGTAAAGCATCACATTTTCATCAGTGAGGTGAGTCAAAAGAATATCTTTTCCTAAATAGTCTGATACTTCTTCTGCATTTCAAGAGAAAGCTCTGCTTGCTAGACTGAAATGGCTACAGAAATATCTTCAAATGAAAGCTGGAGCTTGTTCTTACCAGGACTGATCTTGCTGCAGACTGTGAATGGAAGAAAGGAAATGATATGCCATATGCTTCAACATATTCCAGCCTTCAGATGCTCTGAACACATGCTCTCGAAAACAACAGAGGGTGTTTTCCTTCCCTAAAGCCAAAGAATGCATGTGGACCACAAAGCTGTGTCTGCTCAGGGTGTTCTGAGACCCTCTGAACTCGCTCATCTGTTTTGTTGTCACTGATGTCCTGTGCACTTGGGATCAGCCAAGGTTATTTTTTGTCTTCAGCATCCTCTCGAGGCATGTGAGCATCAGGAAAGTGCTCAGTGACCATTGCTATGGGTGGACTGAGCAATGTGTGTGGTCAGATGCGTGTCACACACCTTTAAGACATGTCACAAACCTTGAAGATTTTCTATCAGCTCTGCCTCCACTGACACCTCACTTTGGAGGCCAAAACACCAAATTATGGTGCTTTCAGCTGCCTTTGTGCTTTTATACCATCCTGGTACCCGAGGTCTAACCCAGGTGAGATCAAACTCCTTTGCTGCACTGCTCACCATCCAAACTTCAGAAGAAATAATGAGGGGGACGAGGATGGAGCAGAGGCACAGCCAGGGAAGCCAGGAGGAGGAAACCCGACCTCAGACCACTCAGATGACAAAATATCATTAGTAAGCAACTAAAGGACGTGCTGTTCATTGACTTTCCCCTTCTCTGTTTGGTCAGAGCAGTGTCCAAGCACCCACAGGACAGAAGGGAAGAGGACATCACCTCCAGGAGTGACAACCCTGGGTATGGGCACTGCCCCAAACCTACCAAGCACCTGATGCTCGAGGGGCTCCAGCCCCAAGATTTGATCTCTGAGCTACAAAATTTGAGACTCTCATGGCTTTGTGCTCCAGGATAAAACCTCCCAAGGCTGGATTGAGCCCTGAGCCGTGCACAGGCACCCCCAGAGCCTGGCTTTGACCTGGAGGTGCCCAGGCAGTGGGACACACGCCGGGAAGCCAGGCTGGAGAACAGCACAGCACGTGCAGCCTCTGCAGGGAAAAGCCATCCCACAGGATGCTCCGTGGCCTCGGAGCTTTCCTGGAGCAGAATATGAATAATGTTAATGGTGACAGAGCCTCCAGGCAATAAAAGGCTTTGGCAGGTATCAAACAGCTCCAAACTTTGCTTTGGCTCCCTGCCAGCTGCCACAGCCAGCCAGAACTTCCTACTCCAGCCTAGGACCAGTGACCATTCAGGAATTACATGGCCTTACTGGTTCCCAGTGAGAAAACAGAGAAAAAATGTATTATATTTTCATTTAAAAAAAAAAAACAAAAAAACAACAAAAAAAACAACAAAAAACCAAAAAACGGAAAGGAAGGAATTCATGTTTCACACACACCTGCCCTCCATTTTTAATATATTTTTCTAATGGATAAGGAAATTGTTTTTATTCACATATTCAGCTGCCAAGGCTCCAAACAAGAACATAGGTTGGGGAGCCAATGAAATAATCCCTACTTTTATTACCATCCTTTGTCCAAGCAGCACATGAAGGCTCAAACCAAGAATCCAGAGCTCCCCAGTGCTAAGCTGCTCACAGGAATTTGTAAAGAGTTCCAAAGAGAACTCAAATGTGAGAAGAAATAAAACTACAGGATAAAATAAGTAAGAAAGCAGAATTTTTCTGGGCATTATTAGTCCTGCATAGCATTCAGCTTAAGCAGATTTGGCCAAGTGGTAACAACCTGCATTTCAAAGTGAAAAACCACATTCTGTCATTTCCACTGTTATTCTTTTTGTTTGTTTGTTTGTTGTGGTTTTTTTTTTTTTTTTAGTCAGCCAAGATAATCATTACCAATCAGTCAAAATGCTTTGTATAAATTAATAAGTCATATTAAGAAACACTTCTAATTTCACATCTCCAAACCATAAAAGAAAGAAGTTTTCTTCAGTGACCAGTCCAGTTTGGGAGATTGCTTTTGGCAGAACTGACACAGTTAAATTCTTCCTGTTTTCCCTTAGGTTTTCACTTCTTGATTGTTTTCCCCTGGTTTTGTGGACCACTGTAGATTATAAAATGATATAATCCAGTAAGAGTCCAATGGGTTGTTGTTTCATTATTCAGACAGATCCAAGTTGACAAAGCCCCTGTCAGTGAACACCAAGCCCTGTTGCTCAGCATCTGCTGCAGGTAAATGCTGCTGCATCGTTCCTGTCCTCTAAAAAATGGGAACACAGGGAAGTCAAGGCTGCTGCAGGTCAGTGGCAGGGATGGGATTGGATTTCAGGAGCTCCTGGATCCTGGGACAATGCCATCCATGGCCACGTGCAAATCTGTCCCCGGGGCTCAATTATTGGCACGTTTGCCACATACCCTGCAAAATAACAACATTGCAGAAGTCCCAGAGACAGCCAAAACACAAACATCTGGTTTGGGGAACATCCCTGTGGGCTGGGAACACAACAACCTCTGCCTTTGCACCAAGGGCTGGTGAAATGAGCCAAGGACATTCACTTGGATCAACAGCATCATCTAAAAACTTGAATTTACTGCACCTACACACGCTCCATGGTGTGCCTGTATAACATATGGACATTTGTAATATAAAATTATAAAGTTTCACTTGCCACTACAGGTAAAACTTCAGCTATTGATGAAATGTTCTCTCAATGGTTGGAAGGTTTCCACTTCCGCACTGTTTGTAAAAAGGGAAATATGATTTACAAGCCTTAAGAGTTTGCAGAACTCCTGTTTTACACCTGGCCTAATTATTTGGTAAGATAGGAAATAAATATTTGCTCATCTGAGGTGTTTTAACACCTGCACTGACTTCCTGACCCCAGGATCTTGGGTGCACTTGTTGTTCATCAGTGCAAGAGGTGAGACTCAGGGCTGGTGCAGTCTCACCCTCAGCTGCAGCAACAGCAAAGCTCCAGTTGGATTCCTGATCACAAAGTCCACAGCAACACCAAAGCTGCGGTTGGATTCCTCATCCGAGTCCACAGCAACACCCAAGCTGCAGTTGGATTCCTCATCCGAGTCCACAGCAACACCCAAGCTGCAGTTGGATTCCTCATCCGAGTCCACAGCAACACCCAAGCTGCAGTTGGATTCCTCATCCGAGTCCACAGCAACACCCAAGCTGCAGTTGGATTCCTCATCCGAGTCCACAGCAACACCCAAGCTGCAGTTGGATTCCTCATCCGAGTCCACAGCAACACCCAAGCTGCAGTTGGATTCCTCATCCGAGTCCACAGCAACACCCAAGCTGCAGTTGGATTCCTCATCCGAGTCCACAGCAACACCCAAGCTGCAGTTGGATTCCTCATCCGAGTCCACAGCAACACCCAAGCTGCAGTTGGATTCCTCATCCGAGTCCACAGCAACACCCAAGCTGCAGTTGGATTCCTCATCCGAGTCCACAGCAACACCCAAGCTGCAGTTGGATTCCTGATCCTTGGCTTCACAGCACACCCCAGCCTCGTCCTTTGGCACAGGAAAACCCCAAGCACCAAACCAAATTTCCCTTGTGCTCTGCAGTGTGTGGGCCAGAAACTCCAAATATCCAGGAGCTCAGAATCTCTGTGCAACTCAAGAAAGACAGGTTAGAGGAAGTAAAAAGGATTTGTCTGGAGGCTGAGTGTAAAAGAGCAGTTAGTATAAAAGCAGAAGTCCGTTCAGTTGACAGAAGCCAAACATAAAAGATGTAAAATCACAGGTCTAGGATTTAATCTGTACTTTAAACACAGTTAAAAGCCCTTTTTAAATGCAGTTTAAAGCTTTTCAGAACAAAGCAGATGAATTCTGATCTACATTTCCCCCACATTCTACTACAAAACTCACCTTCAGATCTCGAGAATTCCTAGCAGAGTAAAGGGAGAAGATCACCAGTCTTGTTTGAAACTTTGCAAGGCCTGAAGAGTTTGTCAGGCAACTTTCTCCTGAGGCACTGCCAGGTGCTGCAGGGGGAGGGAGAGCTGGATGGGGCTGGCAAACAGGCTGAGAAGGCAGCAGCTCTGACAGCACTGGGGAAAGGCCCCTAAAGAGCCCATGGAAAGGCCTTGGGAAGGGATGGATAAGGGATAGAGGAAGGAGGCAGTGGAGATGAACCAACTGATCCCCCTTAGCAGCACCACAAACGTGGGGAGCACTGCCAGCACGGCCACAGGGGCAGGACAGCTCTGTCCTGCAGCTCAAGGCTGGAAAATCAGCGAGAAAGACAAAACTCAGATCTTTAAAATGTTATTGAGGGGGGAGCATCGAGGCTTATTCGTGTTTCAAGGTCACAGGGGCAGGAATTGGGCTCAACACGAGCTGCTCCCAGTGCTGAACCCCCACACACAACTCACTTGTGCAAATTGACCACCAACAAGCAAAAGAAAGATGTTTTGGTGCTGTGCCTGCTGATTCTGCAAGGATTACACTTTAAATGTAAAAGGGAGGGATCTGCAAGGATTACACTTTAAATAGTCGAGAACAGAGAGGGTGTTAGTGAGTGAGTGAGGCAGCATCTGCACATGCCTTGGAGCACAGAAGTACACTCCCAATTTACAGATCAGAAACAGGGGTCCATGAAATTTCAGCCACTTGCCTGAAATAACACAGGAAGAAAAGGACTCAGCCCTACTCTCCCACTTTCCAGAGCACAACTGCACTCAGGCCCTTGGCAGCACAGCCAAATGTTATTCAAATTGCTTCGTGTTGGGGAAAGCAGGAGAGGAAAATGTTCTAAAAGAGAAAATAAAAGTCCCTGCCATCAAGAGAAGTGTTTTACACTTCTGATTAATCATGCAACAGAGTCAAATATTTTAAATGGGATTTCCTTTCCCAAAATAATGCTGGCACAGGAGGCAAACCTGCAGTTCAAACACACAGAAATATTAAAATCATGATATTTCATGCACCATTTACCTGGGCAATGCCACCACCTTGTGGTGTGCACAGCAACTCTGCTCCAATCCCAGTGTCTTCAGCAGGGGCTGAACCCAAAGCTGCTCTCTTTGGGTGAGCTTTGCTCAAACTCCACTGCTGAGCAGCCCTAGCAGGGTGGCACCGATGGAATTTAAGGATATTCAATTATTTAGCCATTGTTAGGACAAATTAATACCTGTTCTCAACACAAAGTTACACTTCCTCAGTGAAAAAAAGGCCTTTTTTGTGCTGTTATTCCAGCACAGATTCCTTTCCTCTCTTCTGGACCATATTCTATTCCAACAGGCTTTCCCACCCAAACTTTTCTTTTTCCTTACAGCATCTGGAGTGATGGGAATCAAATGATCCCAACAAAGCCTTGCCACTCCCCACTTTGAGCAGTGTAAAGACACATTTTGCTTCCCAAGTGACACTTCATAGAGACATTTGCTTGCTCTTTATGTTCAGAGCAGAGATTCAGTATTCTGCCACTGTTTCACAGCCTGGAATTTGGGATGATCAGTGCTGTCTGCTCTCCAAGAGGATGGAACATTTCCTGCCTGTGGCCCAGGCACACACAGGAGAACGACTCACAACTCTGGAATTGCTTTAGCAGTGGCAGCAGAGTCAGACAAGCAGCATCACAAAAGTCAATCCTCACCAAACTGGAAATATTTTCACCTCAAGCCTGATTTCTCTCCTTCACAGTCCCCTGGTGCCACCACCTGCAAGTCAGACATCACCTGGAAAGGTGGGGGAACACTTGGATATCTGGTGGCCTTGGAAAAACCCCCAAACCCCAACAAACAACCTAAACAGAACACACACAAATTACTGCCAGCCTTGGGAGTTAGTGGCAGTCTCTGTGATGAATTTGAAGCCCATCTTTTGGCTGTTTTGGACATGCTGCCTGTTTCAGGAGCAGATTATCTCCACCAGGCTGTTTCTCCAGGGTAATAACTCACCCTGCAGCTGAGAGCCCAATTTTACAGCCCCACTCAGTGAAATTTGCTGAGACCTGATGGCCTCAAGCTCAACCAGGTTCCACAGAGCCTGGTACATAAGAAGCCTTCCTCCACACCAGGAATGGTCCCCCCAAGCACAAATGGCAGCACAGGCTTGAAGGGATGCTCTGTACAGAAGGAAAGAGCTGTCCCCACCAGGCCAGAGAAGTTCTGCATAAAGGGAGGTTTCCTTCTGGGTTAGATCCAGCTTTCAGTGCCTGCACAGAGCAGATGGAGGATTAACAATCCCAGGTTTTGCTGAGGAGTTGGACCTTTGCAGTGTGACTAAAGACCCTCAGGTGACAGGCAAAAAAAAAAGTGGATATCAAACTTCTCATGTTTGGCCACATGATTATTTATTGCAAAACCCATTTCTACTCTAAGTAGACAAAGCCTATCTGGAGCTGCCAGAAAGATATTATAAAAATACTTTGGCTATCTTGTGCTGATACACTCAAGACATCCTGGATGATGTAAGCCCAGGCTGCTTTCCAGTGCACGAGAGCATTGACAGCAATGTTTCCTGCCTTGATCAGGAACTGATCCAGGGTAACATCAGAGCCAAGAACAGGACATTGCCAGCCTGCAGCATCCTCCTCAGAGGATCAGATCCTCTGTTTGTACTGCAGCTCCTGGATAAAACCAGTCCTACACCTCTTCTACCAGTTAATTTTGCAGTTCTGTTGCTCCAGTTTACACTTGACAAATAGTCACGGGCCTCAGAAAGTTTTACATCCTAGTCAAACTCATTCCAAAAACATTGAAAGCTACTCCCTTTCCTCTCCCTTTGCCTTGCTGCTTCTGTCACATCTCCGTGGAGCAGCTTCAGAGCCCTGGCAGTGACACAGCAGAGGCCACACTCCACGGGGAAGGGTGGCTGGAGCTGTTTATTACAGAACCAGCCACTCACAACTGCTCTCATCTTCCCCAAAGCAGATCGAGACAAACCAGCATCTTTGGACTGGAAACAGCTGCTGTGGGAGTGATTAGGAACAGTTATGGAGTCATTCCTGTCGTTTTCCTTGCTCAGCCAAGCTCTAGGGTCCAGTTTCTATTGGCATTTGAGCACCTTGTTCCCTTGCAAAGTTTTAGCCCATTTTTAGCCCACGGGTTTAGTGGGACTTAGGGGGAAGACTTCATGGGCTAAAAACATGGGCTAAAACATGATTTTAGTTCATGGGCTAAAAACATGATTTGCTTCATGGCAAATCCCAATGTGCTGCATGTCCCCAGAAGAAGAGAAATATGAATGTTTTGGTCACTTTGGAACCAAACTTTGCTGTTCCAGGACCATGTGCAAGGCAGAGGGGGCAGCCAAAGCTGTGCTTTCCTCCGAGGAAAAAGCACTTGCAGACAGACTTTTACCTCAAGCCTTTGGGGTTGGCTTCCACAGCACCCCCTAAGCAGAGAAAACCACATTTTCACATTTATTTCAACGTTTCTTGAATATTTTAAGCATCTTGCCTTGTGAGTCTCAGGGTGGAAAACAGGCACGAATGCCAAGGGACTGTTTGTGACTGTGGAACCTGCAGCAGTGGCCAAGCACATTCCCCTTCCTCCTAACTCCAAAAATGTGGCCTCTTCCCAGACCTAACGTGCAAATTTCATGACAGGTTTCTATTCTGACACCCCAAATTGAAGGGAAAAGGCCCCAAAATCACATGAATTTCCCCATCATGCACATCATAGAAAATATATTTTATACACTCAGTAATTTAAAGTGTATCTCTGAAGAAGGAATTTTTCCTGAAACCTTCCTGAGCTGTATCATTAAAAAAAAAAGGAGCTGGAAATGCTGCCCAGCTCTTTGTGGGGTTCTTACAGCACTTAAAATGATATTTTGCATTGGTACCTTGAGCTGCCACTGCCAAGCAAAAATATTTTCTCAAGGGCCAATTTCCAGAAGCAATTTCAATTTCAAAACGGCTTTATTTGGGAGGAAGCGAATTTGAGCCTCTTCGTGTCAGGATTAAATACCACACCGTTTAATATTAATATTAAAATTTAATATTTTATTAAATAACAAAAGAGGGAGGTTTCTCAGCAGATCAGAGGGGCACGCTCAGATCCCGCTTGCACAGCTGGAAATGCAGCAGGCTCATGGCAAAGCTCGGCGCTGGGGAATCTTCCATAGGTGGCAGCATTACTGCAGGATTTTAGGGAGGAATCCAGAGGAGCAGGAGGATGCTCCAGCATCGACGGGAATGTCCCTTGTGGGAAAAACCTTCTAGGAAATAATGACTTGGTTTCCGTAGTGCTGTCGCCCAGACCAGGCTGCCGTACAAACCCAGAGGATGAATTTTAAAACCCAGTAGGAAGGCTGGAATTCCAGCCAAACAAGGCTTAATAATGAGCTGGATTGATAATTGATAGCTATTAACAGGCTTGTAATTATCAATAAACTTGGCTTTTACTTTCAGAGGCAGAATTAGGGGCCGTTACCCCCAAACAGAGGCTCATTTACAAGGCAATTTTCAAATCAGAGTCCCACCAGCACCCACACAGGAGGAGCAGAAATCTCCAGAAGCTGATTTTCCTCATAAATTTCCTTCCAGAAGCTGCTTAATCAGCTTGATAATGTGCATGTGATCCAGAATCCCTCCTTCCCCTTTCTCATCTCTTTTTTAGGACACTGGTACAGAAATGTCCCAGAGGAAGCTGCCTCACCCACTTAGGCTTTTGCTCCCCTCTCCTGGCTGATTTCACCTCCAAAAACAAGGAGGAAACAGCAAAAGCATAAAGCAGGACTTTCAGAGCAGGCTGAAGACATTCCCTGCTCTACAAACCCCATTGACAATGGAGATTTGGAACAGAAATGATCCAGGATTTGTGAAATCCCAGCTCAAACCTCCCACAGCTGACCCTGCACCCAGTCCCAACGTGAACCTTCAAGGACGAACACCCTGAGTTGCTCTGAGGAACTTGGAATTGCTCCTGGATAACACTAAATCCCACACAGGGAACACACAAACGAGAGAGACCCAACCAGGTCTGGCCAGGGTTTCTTTTTTCCTTTTTGAGGGGATTCAAATCAAATTTCAGAGTTGGGGGGTGAGGGGGGATTCCCGTTGCAATTTTAATTTGAAACATTTTGGGGCTCCTACCTACAAAAAAACCAAAACCAAAAAA
>WAAE01004292.1:0-28639 GCA_013400495.1 Nicator chloris
CAATACAATACAATACAATAATTGGAAGGGACCTACACGAGTGCCTATCTTGCCGGCTCCCAAAATCTAGATCACTGAGGTAGAGCAGAAAACTTATCCAGGGTTGTGATTTGCAGAAGAAAAAGAGGAGACCTGGGCTGATTTCAACCAATAGTAAGAACCAAGTGGGTTAACCTTTATCAGGGATTAGCAGCCTAAATCTAGGCTGCAAGAATAACAGGTACAGATAGGATTTCTATTTTGAATCCTATTTGGAGATTAAAGACATCTGTATCAGCTCTCTTCTAGGAAAAAAATTAACAAAATCAACAGGTCTTCAACCTAAAATTCTCTGTGCTCAGACAAGTGACAGGGAGAGACTTTAGGTTTGGTTGCCATCTTTTTCTGACAGCCAAATAAATTTCTATTTTCTGGGTTATTTCTCTAACAACCGGGCTGAAGAGTACTGGGTGGACAAGGCTCTCTAAATCCTTCTTATCGAGAGTGTTTTTCTTTTCAGTGTAAGGGCTCAGTGGTGCTGACCCATCTCTTCACTTTGAAGTTATGGTTCCCTTAAACCTCTTTGAGTGTTCCGTATTAAATATTAACTCTAGTAAGGGACTCAGATATTCTTTCCCCTTGAAAAAAAATCTTTTACTGCTGGAATACCAAGTTTTCCATTTTCTCTGGCTTCCTTCCTCACCTCAGCAACATTTCATTACTCCAAACACATTGAAACAGGTTCTTGAGGAGGGCTTGAGAAAAATCCTGTTTCGGATTGCACAGTGTCAGAAGACTAAATGCCTGTTTCTCCAGTTGTCAGCAGCAATGAGAACCACATGAAAAGTGGACAAAAGAGGTCAACAACTGACCACACCTCCAGCTGCATCCTGGACAGATCCACATTTTCTATGCATGCTCTGCAAGAGCCTGTTAAATTGCAGCAGTTATCCATCATAACAGGTGCTCCAGATGTGTTTGTAGGCTCTTGTGAGGATAACTCAACAATGCAGTGAGCCTAACAGGAAAAGCTGGATAATTAGGGGTCAAAAGTTAATTTTATTAAGATCAAGAAATGTCTCTTATCCAGCAAACAGAGCTTTCTGGAGTTAATCCCTTTAGAAATGGTCTCCCACTTACTTTATACAACATACCACTATGATAATTACGTAGGAATATTGATGAAGTGACACCAGTGGTAGGGGGAAAGGTCAAATAACTGTTCAACTACCTGCACAAAATCAGCTTAGCAAATTTTGCTATTAGTGTTTTCAGCCAAATTATTTTCCTAGCTCTGCTTTGGAACTAGTCAGCTGGATGCTGATACTTAGCAATTACAACCCAGCACCACACATTATAAAGGAAAATATGTCCCATTCAAATCAAAAAGACATTCTTGGGCAGAATTATATCCCTGCTGATTAATTGCCTTTGTCAGTAAAATACAACTATTTTCCTGCTGCCTTCCTTCTGCAATCACAGCTTGAAAACACAGATGATGAAGTAGTGTGTCCCAACAGTGTGAAATGTCTTAAAGAAAAGCAATAATGCCTTTAACAAAGAGGGACTGTATTTTAAACAGTTCTTAATGAACAGGAAGCAAAACTTCCAGTTCACAGATGTCTCAAAATAAAGATCTAGCCCCAAAATAGAGACTTTCCTTCTACATTAACATGTGTGACTGAAGAAAACCTTGCCACCTTATTGAGTCTGCACTCAGTGGATGCTCAGACAAAATAACCATGGCAAGACCACCTTCCTATTAGAATGGAATTGTGGAAGCTGATTCAACATGATGATCAAGACTCATCTTACATACTGTTCCTCTTCTAATTACAGGCCAGGGGATATGATCACACTTCTGGAAGACTCTAATGAAGACTGGTGGAAGGTATGTGCTACTCAGTTTATATCTGTTTTCTTTCCAAAAGGAAAAATACCTTGTTTTCAATACTGATCTCGTATTAAAGCTGCTACTGTTAACAATCTTCTACTATCAATATGTTTCCTTCATAGGGGAGGATTGATGACAGAACTGGATATTTTCCTGCTAACTTTGTTCAGAGAGTGCAACAAAACGAGAAGATTTACAGGTGTATCAGGACATTCATTGGCTGCAAGGAACAGGGACAGATAACTCTGAAAGAGAACCAGGTAAGATCCTCTGTGCTGGACCCTCACTGGACTAGAGTATCCAGCAGTCTTACCAATGACTGAAGGGAAAATTGTGCAAGATGAGGACAGGCAGATTTTTTCACTGCAGTTTTACAAGATTCATTATTTGTGTCGTAGTAGTGCCTAGTAGCCAGTCAGAAGAGGTGTTTGCCTTGTGCAAACACATACTCAATGCCTAACACAGCCTGAATTTTCAGTCTCACAGACATTCATAGTGATTCTTTACATATTTCTCACTCTCTTACTGACTTCAGAGGGATGAACACAGAGTCTTAGCAGGAGACCTTGTGTGCCTGAAAAATGATCTGGTTTTCTCCTCACTATTAGAGCTAATCTAATAAAAGACAGAGCCTCCTTGCCCAGATCTTATCTAAAAATCTAAACACAGCACATTGTCTTTGCTTCAACAGGAACAGAGTTAAGACAACATCACACAAAGCTGTAAATCCTAAATGTAACACTTGTTTGCCGGTTGCAAGGTATATTTAACCCTTTTTTTGTGTGTGTGTCACCACTTAAATACTCTCTCTACAGCCTGTAATGTATTTTAATCTATCAGTGCTCCTGTGTGCTTAAGTACACTACGTACAGTGAGGACTTGCAGGGTCCATTCACCCCGGTGTATTTTCATCAGCTCCTTCTATTTTGTGTCCTTCAGGTGGGCTCACTAGGCACAAGTCATGACTCAAAACCTGCATTAAGGGGCAGATTTGTGGCATAAGCTCATGTAAATAGAATGATGACATACTAAGGGTGATACACAGATTGAGTTCTCTGACACCTGGATGCAATAAAAAAGTAGATTTTTCTCACTGTATCTTGTGGAGCCCAGTGTTCTTCCAGCTATTAGATCTTTCCTTTCCTGTGACAACTGTGTCACATCACCAGAAATGGTTTACTTTACAAAAGTTACTTTACTTTACTGAACAGCCACTGATTTTAGTAAAGTAGAGAAGTCAGAACCAGTGTGGACTTCAGAGCTGTAGATTTTTCCATACAGAACTTTTTTTAATGCCTCACTCCACTGGTGGATAAGATTAACTTACAGCTTGACTGCTGCTGCTTTGTGGCATAGCAAAACAGAAAAGTACTAACAATACTTGGGTGCACACAGCTTTTTAAGGAAGGCAGAGAAATACAGTGACCAGAATATATTTTAACTGGGCCTGTCACATAGTACATTGGGCAGCTCTGCAATTTCTAGAAAGAAAGTTCTTACATTCTTTTTACCCAATATCTCTTATATTTTTTTTCTGCCTGTGCACACAGACAAAAAAATATTTCCAGAGCAGAGCAAGAGCTTTTGGAGGCTTTATGTTCTAAAATAAGCAATACACAAGGGCAAAGGTAGGAAATGGTACTGTTGGAACATGGCATGCCAGCATGAGGGAATGGTCAAGATCTGCGTCACTTCTCATGAGCAGGCGTGCCAGATCACCTCTGTCAGCGTGGCTACTGCTGCAAGCAGTGAGAGCCCAGTTGCTTGCCTCAGTTCCCACAAAACCACAGTTTCCAAGTGGGCAGCTCTGGCAGCTTCATCTAAACACAAGGACGTTCCTATTGTCCCTATTTCATAATAGCATCACAAAGGGAGCTTGGAGTCAGAGGTGCCTCATTGTCTCTGGCAAGGCAGGAGGTAAAGAAAGGGATGAATCTATCCTGTCTCCCTACTACCTCCTTTTTTTAAAAAAACTTTTTCAGCTCTATCTCAAGCCCACACAAATGCTGAGGCTGAATATGAATGCTGTTGGGTGCTTGCTCCACGTGGGAGAGGCTTCAGAAGAAGAAAGAAATATTTGTTGTGAAGCAGGGGGCAGAGATCAGACTGCACAAACACATGAATGCAGAGACATGAGAGGAAAAGAGCATAGCAAACAGATCCCACTCCACTCACAGAAATTATGCAAAAGGGGGACATTTAAGTAGCTTAAAGATCATTTGGGGTAATTTCCAGGTGGAACAGCCACCGTGAGGCCATTGACACTTATATGCTTCCTGCTGTCCCTCCATACAGGGCACAGTTTTTTGTGGGTTTTTTTATAAAAAAGCAAGTCACCCTTCACTGTGTAAAAACTCTTATTGTGGAAAACATTTTAATTGTTATTGGGGATTTTTTACTTTAAAAATTATTTTATATTTCCAAAGTCAAATTTCCTTTCTTCTTTCTTCAGCCATTTCTCTTATTTTCTGTCCTTTATTTCTCCACTGTTTTCCATATGAAGCAGAGAGAGAGGTGCAACAGGCATGAAGAAAACAAAGTCATCTGAACGGGACTTGTAGGAAAACTTTGGCAGAATTTTTTTGTTTGTCTTTTGTTCTATTGGGAATTTCTGTGGGATGTCATCAGCCATGTTACCTGTCTCTGGGCACAGTGTTGAGTGCTGTGACTGCAATACATGTACTATTACAGAAGCACTGACTTCTTCCAGATTAGAAAACAGGGGAGATTATTCATGCCTACTTACTCCTGTCAAGTCTCACTGTAGCTAGATAAACCAATTAACTGGTCTAATAAATTCCTGTGAATATAGTATGGCAAAGTTACTTCACTGAGTCACTTTCTGTGTGGTCTAACAAGAGTACAGAACCATTCTGACAGTGAAAGCAAGGATGATATACTAACAGAAAAACTTATCCAGTAATAATAATATGAATTTTCTTTATATTGCTTGGTAATTTCCATGGTTTATCCTTCAGGTTTCTGTCCCCTCATGCCCTATGTTAATTTTTCTGGGTAGAGAGTCTACTCTTGTAAGGCAGAAGGCAATAAATTCACATCAACAAAAGCCACATGACTACCCTAAGAAAAGCCATTTTGAGCAAGCAGAGATATTTTCAAAGTTTGAGGAACAGTGAGTGATACTTTTTCCGGAATCGTTTGGCAGTTTCGTGCTGTGGAAATAACATTTGGAGTTTCAGCTTCATGCAAACCTTTCTGGCAAAGCCAATATTCAGGGAGACGGCTGAAGAAGAACCACAGTTTGTTCACCCATCCTGAGCAATATGCACAAGCTAGTCTTCACAAAGGATCCATTAAAACTTTCACTATGCAATATGAAACCCAGCCTGGAGGAGAAAAAGTGTACTGATTCAGACATGCCAGCATCTTGGAGTTTAGGGTTCACTGACAGATTTTTGAGTCTTAAAACCACTTCAGAAGATGACTGGGCAGCACAGGCCTCAATCAGGGATCTGTAGGAGGTAGGCAGGCCCCTGACATCAGTAAAGCAACGTTATCAATAAGGAAACCAAACCTGATCAATTCTGGTGGCTTTCCACACTTTTAAGCTGTTCTCACAAACAATATGAACTGCATAATTTCCAACTCTGATTGATTGTATCATCACTTGTATTTATATAAAATTTTCTCCATCCTGTGACTTCTACCGTAGACTACCCAAATTCATTACCAAATATTATACAAATACTTCTTCGCCAAACCACCACAGCATAACAGGCTCTGATTTGACCTCTGTTCACAAAAGAAAAAAATCGCAATATCTAATATATCATCAATATTTGGAAAAGCATCTCTTAGAATGTCTTTAAGGTATTTGATCATCCTTATTTTTAAAGAAGCCAAAGTAATCTGCTGTTTGAATGTCTACTTTTACTTTGAAAAAGATCCTACTCACACCTTTGCCTGGTTGCCTCTGACATCTAAAGTCACACTAACCCAAATTAGTTTAGAGCCGGGCTTTCTGTAATTGAATAACACAATTGATTTTAAATTGTGCAAGTGATCTTGGGCAACAGAAATTACCCCAAACTGTGACATTTGTAACAGAGTGGCAATCAGAAGCTCTTTGCCTCATCCAGAGTGCACTGTGAGTTTACATAAGTCAGTGCAACAGACCCATTTTGTGATGGGTGTTTTACAAATGTCACATATCCACAAGGCTAGGCTTAATAAGGCAGGATGGGAGGACAGGTCTACAGACCCAGGGAGTCCACCTCTCTCAGGTCTTCTGATTAGACTGGATTCTTTGTTGCTACCTGGCTTTTCACCTCATTTCCTAGGAGTTTGTTTATGCCCCCATATTTTTGGGGGGCTGTAAAAGAAGCTGAGCTTCTAAGAGCATGACTCAGCTGTCTTTGAAAATCAGTTTCATCACAGTGACTTAGGCATTCAAATTAAATCACTTAAAAGGCAAACTCATCACTGAAAGCGATGTTGCAGTTCTTCACGTGCTCCCCAGGTCTAAGTGCTGCACTTCACCGCTAAGCTGAAATGGAACAGGGTCATTTTCCAGCTCTCTCTGATTTCCATTGACATCACTCTTGCTGAGAAGGGATGGGTGGCCCCCTTCATTCAGGGATGCTGAGTCGCACGAAAGATTTGCAAGAGTCCAAAACAAGGGCACATATCATTATGCATCCAGTCTAGTCCAGGTCTTCTTTAAAACCGTAAGTAAGTGATACAGGTAAAACAAGACAGTGTTCTCAAGTCCAAAAGTTAGTGAAACAGCTGATATAAAACCCTTCATCATCATTTGCTCTACAACAAAATGGGTATGGAATCAGCACTGCTTGGCATTTCCATCCACAAGGTTCACATAGGCAAGGACCTCGGTGCACTGGCAGCAGCAGATGTAGAAGCTCAGAGTGTCCCTGTGCTGTCATTCTTGCTAGCAGAAGACTTGAACTTGCAGACCTCTTGACCTGGCACTGTCTGCAGGCTCCAGGACAGCTCTTGAAACGGTACTGCCCTCATAACCAAAGTCCTACTTCATCAGAACCAGTCTGTGGCTGTCAGATGGGTTAATGATGTGGAAGAAAGAAGGCAGCTGCAAAAAGTTACAGCAAGTTCAAAATTGCTCCCAAAGAGAACTGGCCATTTAAGCCCAAATTCAAAGCACAGGATTTAGAAGAACAGGAATGACCATGCAGGTCAAAGGACAGTTTCCTAATTGCTCATCTCTCCCATCTGCTCAGGGCTGACTGACAGATAAAAAATTCTCAGAGCAGCTGTTGACAAGTTCAGACAACAGTCACAATCTGAACATTTGTTTGGGTCCTTTTAGTGTTTTGACTATTTTTTAAAGAAAAGAAGATGAAAGAATAAGGAAATGGCTTTATAATAATAGATCCCACTTTCAGATAATTCTGAAGATAACTTGTTGAATGAGAAATAGCCTGAGATGTGGTTTCTTACCCGGTGGCTTACTCCACTACTAATCTCTTGAGCCAGAGTGCAGGGGAAAAATCCCAACCATCCCCCTTTGTGTTCCTACCAAACTCACTGGAGAGTGGTTTCTCTGGCTCACTTTTCTGGTCATGCCAGCAGCCTACCACCCAAAACATGCCAGCCTGAGTAGCTGCCATTTTGAGCAGTTTCCAACTTTATCCAGAAAACCATGACCACCCGTCGGTACCTGTGGTACCTCGTGCCTTCACAACCATCATCTTTGCCATCTCTCATCAGGCCTAATCCTCAACAACAGCTGATTCATTGGGTGAAATCCAAAACTCTGGATGTTACCGTGTCCTCATCTGGGATTACTCCATGTTTACACCGACATAGGAAAATCAAGAGCCAGATCTCCAGGATATAACTTATGGGTGAAATCCTCGCATACATAAAAGAGGATGAGAGCAAAAGTGGCCATAGATGGTGTTTTATTCAGTCTTCTCTGAAAACTGCAGAATTTGGAGCAGCTCCAGGGCTTTGCAAAGTTCCAGCAGCTGTCACAGACCCAGGAGACCTCCTGAGTTGCACAGGATTATGAAAGTGTGGCATATTGTGGCTGAGCTAACTGTGCCCCCAAACCCTACCCTTCCTTGGAAAGTAGTGGGAAAAAACTCTGCCATCTGCGGTCTGGCACATGCAAGGCTTAGTGTCTTAACATGAGAGGATTTCAGCTGGAATTTGGGAGACTTCAGATCTATGTATTGGTATGTAGAGTGGGAGTTCTCACATAAAGGCATTGTACTCCTGATCCCTAGTGAAGATCTGAAGTTATTGCTGTAGCAGAGCACTCTCACTGATATCAAGGAGCACTCAAGCAAGCAACAGAAAAAAAAATAATAACCCCTGAAAAAAATAATGCCCCTGAAACAACACCACTGAAAAAAATAAGAAATCTGCCATATTTGTCACTCCAAAAACAAAGAGCAGTGTTCAGAAAATTCTTTTGTCCACAAATCATTCTGCTGACATTACAAGACAACAGGGAAAACCACTCTGTTCTTGCAATGTGTTCTGCACAGCACCAGAGAATTTAACCAAAAAAATGTTTAGTAATGTTTACCGGGTTCAGTGAGCAATGTAGACCTGCTGGAGATGTGATTATTTTGGGGATCCTATCAAAAAGCTATATGTCTTGCAGACATCTTTAGTTAGGAGAAGAACATGATGTAGTGAATCACTCCTTTTAACCAGCCAGCTCTAGTTATGGAGAAGCTGCAAAGGCTCACGACAGTAGGGTTCAACTGAGAAGAGGAACTTTTCAACTAATGCTCCTTCCCACACCTGGGTACTCTTCCATACTTGGCCATCCTTAGTCTTGTGCTTCTTTGCAGGCTTTGTCTCTCATCATTTCTTTCTGAGAGACAGAGACCAACATGTAGCAGTAATTAGAAACACCTTTCTCTGTCCATGTGCTTTGCACCTCTCTGTTTTGAATGGTGATGTGACTGCAGAGGAAGCAGATGCTGTGCTGGGGATTCATTACATAAATGAGCTTGGCTGTTTTGCAACAGAACCTAAACTAGACAACATCAATTCTAGACCTCTCCCACGCTTTCCATGTGATTTAGCCCAAACAACAATACATTATTCTTTCTAATTGCATGTCAGCCCTGTTGGTGTGCTCAGTCATTCTGCCCCAGGGATCCAATTCAGTTAGTGTTGAGTAGGCAGGATAAGTAAGAAAATTAATGAGTCCATTTACTTTCCAAAACTTTGTTTGCAGGTACAGAGATTCACCTTCCTATTTCCAAATACTAGAGGTGATAAATATGAAGCAGCTTCACCTCCTTCTTATAAACTTTCATTTCCTTCTGGCAGCATCAGTGCTGCTAATAAATTTTATGTATGCAGCAACAGGACAAGCTGGCCCAGAATTAAGATGTGGTATTTAGGTGTCACCCATAATAGTCATGCTGAAATGGATTTATCCAGGAACACTTTAGAGCTATTTTTGTTCATTTCATATCCTCTGAATTATTGTAAATAAACATTGTAAATACTTATCAGACATGAGATGAGTGTTAGTCCAGATAAAGGTTTGGCACTGACATCCTGAGAAATCAGTGTGTGGAGTGGTCTCAGTAGGACCGTCAGTCTTCCAGCTATATTTTAACCTTGTTTGACTAGTAGGAAATATATAGTTCTTTGGCACAGACATTTGAAAACAAGTCTTTATTTGGTGTGGTGCTGTGCCCAGTCTAAAGTGCCTGTGCCACGAGGCTTTCAAATGGCTTGGCCATTACCAGAGGTTTCAAGAAGGGCCTTAAAGTGGAAATGATCACAGAGGTCAAGAGGAAAAGAAAACCTTTACCACAATGTAATATTTGTGCTGTTATGGAGACCACATGGTTTCACGACTGCTTCCCTGTGGGATAGGTATTATGGAAACATTCTCACAGAGCTGGATTCGGGTCACACATTTTGGTATCCAAAACAGGCATCTGCAGGTGCAAAGGCTGAGTAAATAACATAATCCACTGCCTGTCTCAGAAGTACTGAGATCCTTTAACATACAAAAGAGAATATGTTTGCGTTCAGGTCAGCTGCTACAAGTGACCCACGCTTACTTTTCACCATCAGGTGTTGAAGGAGTCAGATAGCTCATGATCTGAAATACCCATTTCTCTCTTGCAGAGACAACTACAGCATGATCATTACAGTAGGCTGAGGTCAAAATTCAAGTTTCAAAATCTTTTATCCACCACAAAGTTCTTAACAATTTTGATTTCTCTCATGTTTATGTGTCACTTCAGGGAGATGGGGGAAAGTAACCCTCTAAATATGTGAGTTTGAGATTCTTATCAAAGCAGTGAGAGTCCAACAGGGATTGTTCTTTTATAGAAGTAACTAGCAGGATGTCTAGCCTGCCTGCTAAATACCCTGGAATAATTTGTCTCTGATCATGGCAAAAAGTTTAACTTTTCATATCGTTTTTGTATTCAGATTTGTGTGACTTCTGAAAAGGAACACGATGGCTTTATCAAGGTATACAGCGGGAAGAAGAAAGGCTTTGTCCCCATAGACGTCTTAGAAAACATCTGATTCCAACGGCCACTCACTGCAGTGGGAGCCCTTTGTTGGCAATGCCTGTCTGCCTCATCTCACACTGTGTCAACCCAGATGGGCTGTCTTGCAGATGTTCAGGGAAATAGTGAGAAAACTGCAACAACATGAAGAAAAAGACATTTAGACTGCCACAGCAACACTAACAATATGAAAAGTTGAATGTTTGAAAGAAAATGTAGTCAGAAACCACCAGGAAAATGAGAGGACCTTGGATTCTAACAGGAATAAGGTAAAGGAGGGAGAAAAACAAAGCCTGGGCTGGTTTCTGGTGCAAGATGGCTGCTACAACCCTGATGGAGACAGACAGCTTGTTCTGAAGGACTAAACTAGCCTCCTGTTCTTGTGTCTTAGAAAACTGTTGGACTGCTTTCTTGTTTGAAGTGTGTATTTCGGGGGAGGGGGGAAAATACCGTTCAAACTGTCCTCGTACTACAGTCCAATGCTTGTAGTAAAGTGTGGCTGTGGTTCTACAGTTCCGTCCCCAATACCAACCGAGTTTAAGCGTTTAGTCCTGGTGTTTAGTCTCATAACAAATCAGTTTGGAGACACCGTGTGAATGTCAGTTCGAGAAATGCACTGTGCCCTGGAAGCTGGCAACTTTCTCTTTCTGTGCAATCTTCCCATAGGAAAGAGTAGCAAATTTGTGTGTCCTTTGTTTTCTCTGTATATGAACAGAAGCTCTCAGCATATGTTGGATGTGTGTTGGCTGCTCCCATAGGTCACAAAAATTTCTGGTCCTTGGATTCACAAACCTGCTTGGAAGCATCGCTCTGTGTTTCCTTCACCCTTATTTGGTGACACAGAAAATGGATAAAAAGCTGGGAGACAGCCACAGGCTTGAAACATTTTGTATTTTCCTGTGTTTATTGCACTTAAAACATTTTATATATTAATCCTATTTATAAAAACTAAAACAGTTATATAACCCACTGGAAGGCTGAAGAAAATGTTAGGAAAGGACAGGCTGCACGCAGGACTGAAGTCTGTAATTATCAAAATGCAGAACTCATGACAGAAAGGCACTGAGTGTATTCATGGTGTGTACTCACACCAAAGCTCTCTTCTCCATTTGCTAGATAGAAGTTTTGCAGATTCAGCACTAAATACACCCCCATAAATTTTTCCTTGGCATAGACCACCAAGACCATCCCTTAAGTCTTTTCCATGCTAGTGAGACTGTGCAGACATCCCTGTTTTGTCTGTATAAGTCTCCATCTTCAAACATGTTCTGGGCACAGGAACCTTTCAGTATTGGGGAACAGTCTGTGGGACCTGTGGGTCTTGACTGAATTACACAAGTCAGTCGGTGCCAATTCTGTTGCAGAGCAGGGGCCCTATGATATTTGAAGACAGGAAACCTAATTTCGAAGTATTTAATTGGATGTGATTGCATCAAATACACTTAAACAACTTAGCATGTATTATGATGTAGAGATTAAGCCCTATCCTTAAAGCTACCTGTTGAATTCATGCCTTCTTTGACTAGCTTGAAACGGAATGCCTGTCTTTTCTGTGACTAACCACAAATCAGTGTCCTAAATCCTGATACTGCATGCCAGGCTAGTATAGGCCTTTGCAAAGTTGATGCTCTTTCTAAAAAAAGCAGTTTCTGGTCCCGTTCCCATATATTGAGTCAGGTTGAATCTGTGTTGCATAGCCCAGGTCTCAGTAGCTGAGTTGCCCTATTTGAATAGCTGATCTTGCTCAAAGCCTTATAAAATCCAGGTGGACTCTACACTTGACCAGAATTTCTCAGAGCAGATTGGTCTTCAGCCTCTCAGAGACATATTTTGCAGCTCTTATGCATCATTTAATTGTAGAGGAAGTTGCAGGGCTGCCACCTGCTGAAACATGGCTCCTTGTAATGCAATCGGTCCATACTGATTATTAACAAACTCCTGGCTGATCAGAAGTATCTGATTTCATATCTTCTGTGGAAATATCAGCAGGGGATTTTTTCCAGTTCAAGAAACATCTGCTCAGCTCATTTTCTTAAGTAATCAATAAACTCAGTGGGAAAAGATTCTGATAATCCTTAAGGATCAAGAGGAAAAGCAGTAGAGACATATTAATCCAGTCTGCTTTATAAGATTTTTTAATATATATATTCACCCATTCAAAGGAAAAACTCAAGTGTTTGTTACAACTAAAATATTTGCTACTTTTGATCAGGTCTGTCAAGTGGATAAAAGGAAATCTATATTAATCTATACATATGTGCTATTGTTTACATGATTGCATCATACTGTGATTCCCCCCTTTTTCAGTCTTCTATGACTTTGATTTATCCCTACAATGTGCATCATACTATTCAAAGAATTATATTAATATTACCTACAAATCACAATGGCCTTTAATCAATGTCAGTTTTATTCCTTTTGATACTGAGCAATAAATAATAAAGTGACTGAGTAAAAACAAAACAGGCCTTATGTGGACTGCATTACATCTGAGAAACTATTGCTTCTGAACCAAAGCTTTCATGGTTATCTTTTCTTTGTGTTTTTGGTTGGTTGGTTGGTTGGTTGGTTGGTTTTGTCTTTTTACTGGGCTTTTGCTGCCATTCAATATATAGATGTAATTTATGCCTAATTTAGCAAGAAGCACATATCATATATAAATCTTACTTTAGGCACGTGATTCATTGGCTATTTCCATGTTTAAAGCTGAAGTACTTTGCTAAATTAAGGTCATTTTACTCAAATTTATGTTGGATGCCTTACTCTGAATGCAGACAAGTATCTCATCACTTTTTTAACTACCATATGCAGTTTGCAATAGGTACTGTGTTAGCAAGCAGTTAAAAATCAGACAAAAGATGGAAAGGATCTTATCTGACATGTTCAGAAAAATTGAATTTTAGGAGATAAATGCTGCTCAGATTTAATTTAATATTCTGCTTAATAAAGACTATGTGATGGTTGGAAGGAGAATAGAAGTGTATGTGTCTTGGCTTTTTTGCATCAGACTATGGAATTTTCAGTTACCCACCTTGAAGAACAGTCACTAAGCCCATCAACAACAGAGGTTATTAAGCATTTCCACTTAAAATTTACAGCACTTGCATTTGCCAAATTTAGCAAACCATTTCTAATGTATTTCTGCAATGTATGTAACGTGTAGATTCAGAGGGAAGTTTTGTGATGGGGCCACCCTGAACGCTTGTTTCTGGCATATCAGAAAGTAGTTTTAGCCATTCAACATCTCATCACAGCATAAAACTGCCTATAAAATATTTTCCTATGTACTAGGAACAGCTGACCAACATGAATTGAGTATGAGCTGCCCAAATCATGATTCCTCCCATCAGTAAATAACACACTATCACAGTTTGCTATGACCTCTTCCTACACGTGGCCATTTTGACTCAGTGACTCCATCTGGAGATGAGTGCTGCATCACAACACCATTCATTGGATTCATTGCCCCAGGGGAACTACCACACTTATGCCTACAAACATTGCATTCCTTAGAATTGCTTACAGGCCATATTTCTAATTATTTGTCGAGATTCAATTGACTAAATATAGCACTCAATGCCATCAGAGGAACATGCACAGGGTTGGCAGAAAGTGTCACGGGAGATTTGGAAGAGCTGCAACCTTCTAAAGAAGCCACTGGAGACCATGTAGGTTTTCTAAAATGGAACTAGACAGATGTCTTTGTAAAATGAACCCAACTCATTTATTTTAAATATGTGCAGACAAGTCTGATTTATTGAGCATTTAAAAGACATCTTTCTTTCCATAACGGATGCTGAATAAATGCAGTATGCCATATCCATCTTATCCCATTTAAATTCAAAGTAAAAAAGAACCTTTGAATGCCATAGGGAATAAAGTGCATTATTTGCCAAAGGCTCGTCAGTGTTACTGTTCTCCCAAAAACCTATGATGTCATGTGTCTGATCTATTTATATCTGTACCAGATAACACCTGACTACCACATACCTTGTACTTTTTACCGTACCTCTGAAGGTACTGCTCATGATTATTATTAGAAATGAGGAAAGAGGTGCATTTTTTCCCTTTTCCTTTTTATGGAATTTCCTTTACTGGCTGGTGGGTAAGGGTCGCTTCCTAAATAGAACACATAAAATATAAGGAGGGAGGAGTGTGAATGATATTCCCATCCATACTCCTTCTGTACTTTGCTCTACTACAAATAGGATCAGACCAACACAAGTGTTTAATTTCATATTTGAGGCATTTCATAATAAATGCAGTCCCAAATTATCATCCAGATTTTGCACACTACATTTTGCAATGCAAGGAGAATAAATATTTTCTCCAGTGGGAATATATGTCATCACAATGTTGAGTTTTCCACGGCTAAAAAGAGCATCTGGATCTAAGAGGTACATGAGAGTTATTTTTAAAGCCATCCTTTATATAGAAAACTGTTATGTGCCTGGAGAATGAACACTTGGCAGGCGTGGTACAAAAGAGGCTCAGAAAAACTTTAGTAGGTCTGCTGCAGGTCAGCATGTACATCCATCTCCTGAGTGGCCCGAGAAACTCTGTATAGCACTTGCCTACATTAATGTCATTTTTCAATCAACAGAGCTTAAATTAATTTCTTATTTATCCATGTACATACAAGCAATACATGCATAAATATGTGTGTATATCTTACATACATTAACATCAATCCAATTGCAAGAGTACATGCCCTTAAAAAATCTGTCATGACTGAATTTTTTCTTATCTTACTGTGCTCGGCACCAAGTTACAGTAGTAGATGGTGCCCAGTAAGTACTGAGAGAGGCAGCTAGATGGACAAAGTCTAGAAGTTTTGTCTGTATTAGACACTGCATATAATATATAAAGCCAGAGTTGCAGTAGTTGAACTGGAAATAATGCAGTATATCGTACCGAGTCTGGATGCTCACTGCTCTGAAGTGCACGTTGTTTGTCAGGCAAAGAGAGGACTGCATGCCAGGTGCAAACTGGCAGCCTGAAAACATTGTCAGAACATCATGTAAATCATACTGCTTTGACCCAGTGCCTCACAGTAATGAGATATTGAAAACAAAGAATAACTTCTCGTGGGACACCTGGGAAGGTGACTCACTTCACACACTTCTCGTGGGAAGGAGACAAAGCTAGGGGTCTTTTAAAAGTGCTAATCAGTCACGCATGCACACCATTGAGAAGCACACCTAAATCTACCTTCATTAGAATGAAGTAAATCAACGTCTGGATAATTACTATGCTACCAGCAGTTCACCAGCTGACAGGGTCAGCGGCTGACAACACAAAACTGAGAAACCCTGAGAGTTGTTTCAGCTTTGCATCACAAACAGGAGAAAATGAGACATAGCTGTGGGTAAAATTCAATGTTTAGCAGAAGCAGTGCAGCAGTGGTACTGAAGCAAACCCCTCAGTGTGTGTTGTCTGTTCCACTTAGCCCTCTCTCCCTGGCAGCCCCAGTCTGGGTGGCCATGGCAGCAGATCCCACCCCTTGCTCTCTTCCAAGGACAGCACTGCAGGAACATGGGCACAATTGCAAAGCAGACCTCTGGGTTAAAAAAGAACTGCCTACCCCATGCCAGCAGAGCCAGCCACTCTTCATTTCAGCCACTGTCTTTCCAGCCATTCTTCATTTCAAGGGTCATGCCAGTTCAGCTTCTGGCTCCCAGCTGCTTGCCCTTGTGCCTAGCAGAATAAAATAAAATAAAATAAAATAAAATAAAATAAAATAAAATAAAATAAAATAAAATAAAATAAAATAAAATAAAATAAAATAAAATAAAATAATAATATAATCCCAAGGAATACAGCAGTAAAACAAAGCAGCAGTCCCCAAAACCTTGGAGTCTGGCCTTCCTGTACGTCTCTATGGTGTTGCAAACTGCACTGCAAACAATGGTGGATCTTTGTGGCTCCCTGAGAGGTGTCACTCACCTCTTCTGCTCCTGGTCCTTCTCTCTCTGACCAGGTTGCAGCACCTTTCTCACAAGCTATCCTCATTTTACACCCACTGAGTCTCACTCTGTCCTGCCAGGAGAAACCTTTTTCCAGGCCCATCCAATGCATCAGCTCTGTTAAATGTTTGCTGTTAAGCTAGTTGTCCCAAAAAAAGGCAAGTCTGGCATTGGCCCTGGCTCAGCAGCCTTCCCACATGGACATCTATCGAACTGCTTGAAAAAACCTTTTTCAAAGGGGTATGGGCCTGCTGTGAGCCCCATTCTCACCAGCACAGGGGATGGCCAGGGTCCACTTCTATGTGATGAAGGATGGAAGGGGGAAAACTATCTTATTTTGAGCCTTTGGAACAAGTCTGTGTCTCTAAGCCCAAGTGTTGCATGAGTCATACTAAACATGGAAGAACTTCTGGTTTTAGCCCATCCACATTCTTTATTGCTGTGTATCACCACATTTTGGCTCAAGAAGTGTAAAGTGAATGCAAATGTTTCTTGCTTTCTCTTTCACTCACTCCACATCCTAATCAGCCGTTGCCTTGTGTCTTTCAGCTCAGGCTTGCAAAGTCCTCCCCTCCCTAGTGTTTTTCCCTAGCTTTTCCCCTCCTGTCACAGGTGATGCTTTCTGTGTATATTATCCAAGGTACAGTGACATCACCCAGCCCCATTGTTGCACCTGTATCTCAACCAGGCCTGACCGTGGCCAGCACAGCCATCAGGTTTGCAATTCATCCTACTGCAAGGCAACATAGGGTCGTGTGGGTTTTTTAAAACTCTGTGATAGACCACCTAAACATAAGTAGACCCTAGATGGGTATTGGCAAGCTGAATTATTTGATTTGGGGGATTGAGTGTGATCAGATCCATATTGGTGTTATAGATATTTATATAGTTTGTACTATTTTACCATGTAAATAGAATGGTAAATACCAAAAGTAGTCCAAGACAAAATTAATAGCTTACTCTTGCCCCTCATCCTATACCTGCAGCTTTTAAACTGCCTGCTGTAGTTTTTCAGTTTTTCGGTTTTTCAAAAGTTTTTCATCTTTTGCATCAGATGCATACAGTCCTGTGGCTTCTGGAGGTTACTATGATACACATTATTAGTGCAACTGGCAGGCAAATCTGCTTTACTGACATCCTGAAACTAACTCACAGGTGCTTTATAGAAAGAACAGAAAATTTGCTTAATTCCTTTACCTAAATCTTCATTGGACACTAAGACATATCTTACAATTTTCCTTAGGAGTCCTTCTCTGCATAATGCACCCCCCAACACACAAAGCTCCCACATACCCAGAATGGAAAAGAGACATTTCTTCCTGAAGACTGCAGCACCAAGAGCAGTGCTATCCACCACATCACTTGCAAGGGTCTGCTCTGTAAAGACGCCAGAGACACCACAAAGAGCCCGTGCTGATCCTCCACCCAAGTGCCAGGACTCCAATGGGACTGCAAACCTGCATAAAATATTAACTGGGACAATTTCTGTATCCTGCACGCTTACATGCATTTTGTTCAAATAAAAGGTGGCAGGCTGGACATACCTGTATCTACAGCATGCTTCATGCAGACAATGAAGCTTTTTTCTTAGGCTAGGTCTCAGCTGCCCTGCAGCAGGGCTAGAGTGCAGGGTCAATATTAGCTGTGCAGAAAGCACCACTTCCCATTCTGGGGTCAGGCAGCACTCGCCCAGGGTTGTCCATATTTTATTCACACAGGTCATGATGCTATAGCTTGGTTTCTCAAAAATCCCTATAGCCTTTATGTTGGCTCATGTGACGTTAGTAAAGTTTATAAAACTACAGTCTGCTTCTCTGTGTAATGCACCCCCAACACACAAATCAAATCACCAGAACACACAAGCTGAGAGATCAGATGCTGGAGCAGACACACAGTTCTTCACAGACACACAGTGCACTGTATGCACCCCTCAGACTTCAGTTACATGAAGTCTGCTAATTGAGAAGGAAGCACCTTAATTTCTTAAGTGCTCTTTAAGAAGTCTTCCTGCTTCAGTGCTCCAGTTACGCCCCTCATTAGAATTAGCTCACTAGTCACCTTTAATGTTATCAATTAATTAAACAATCTGAAGCAGACCAGAGGCATCAGCAGAGCCTCTTGCCTTCAGTGCTGTCTCTGTGAGTGAACTTTTCTGCCTGCCAGATCTATGTAGCATTGGGTGGTAAAGGTAATAGGAATGGTCACTTTTGCTCTCATTCTTTTAAGGGTGTTCCAGGTTCCACCTCCAGACTAAACCACATCCTCAGCCTCTGAAAGTCCTTTCTGAAGGCAGGCATCGCCAGGTCGTGGTTTTTGTATGCTTTAACTCAAAGATCAGGATGATACCCCCTGGCCCTTCAGAGCAATACCACTTTCATAGCCAGCTTTTAAAGATGTCACCCTTTTGTAAGTCAGATTTCACCTTCTTTTAAGCAATGTCACTGTGGCTTTGGTCTCAGACCAAGCAGTCAAGCAAAGTCCTGACAAGTAGATAGAGCAGCATCTAATGTAATGTTGTAGCCTCTGAGTCTCTCCATGAAAAGAGGAAGATTGAACACCTGCTTATTGGAAATCCAAAGTTGGGGGGGGGGGGGGCAAGTGCCTTGCCTCCCCGCCACCCCCACTGTCTTGGGAGCCAAGGAAGGAAAAGCTGACAGTGCTAATGAGCTATGTAGCAGGTGATGTAATTATCATCTGAGAGCATGAGTAGGATGAGACAGATGTTACTTTTAGGGTTCATTGCTCTATTAGTGACACCTGCTAACCAGCTTAGGTGATCCACCCCTTGGCACGCCAGATACAGTCTAATATTAAATGAACTGGTTTGAGTAAAACCAAATAACTGTAGGTGATACCAAAGCTGTACTCGAGGCTTCCCTTAAACAGTGGGATTCCCAGCAGGGACTGTAAACAGGGACAAAAATTACTCTTAAATAGAGTAAATATGCCATTCCTTCTTCCTGAGAATCAGTCTCAAATCTATTATGTCACCACAAGTCCCTTATTCTCAAAACAAAATCATCAGCTTTGCACAGAGCTGCTGAGGAATGGTGACTCTCTACTCAGCTGCAGGCTGAGAATAATCTAGTTAACCATGGGTTTGAGGTTATTGTAGGAAGGAGGACCCAGCTGACATTCACCTGATCAGATTATGTGGCAGTGAGGAATGGAGGCAGCCCTCACTGTGGAGAGATCAGCACAAGGAGCCTTCAAGTGTGTAAAAGCCACAGGTGAGCGTCAAATCACAGTCAAGCATTTGAAAAACGCCCAGCATGACAGATCATCACTCAAATAGTCAGGATGGGTTTGAGTGCTTGGTGTTGCTCTAGAGAAGATGAAGGGAATCAAGAAGACTTTATGGATCAATTTAATCCCTGTTTCCTGCATGGAATATCACAACAGTTGTATTCTGTGTGAAGTTCAGATCTGTGTTCATCCATGCTACTGAGGGCTGAGAACAAGTGGACAAGGGTGATAAAAATCCATTAAACACAGGACAAGGTGAGTTCAGACTGTAAAGCACTTTAAGTCTTGTACCTCTTAAGTCCAAAGTGTTACCAAAAAAAAAGACATGGGCAGCAATTAGTGCTCTATAAATCACTGTAGACTGAATTAGATTAAAGTTACACCCACAAAAAGCTTTTGTTCTTAGGCTTGTCTGCATTTTGAGGAGCAACATAAGAGCTTAAAGGAAAGTGGTGTTAACAGTGTCAACAGGCACAGAAGAAATCTATTTTGTGCCACCACTCCAACTTGACAAGAGAAAACAACTTTATCTTTTTAACTTATGTTCCCTCATTTAAATGTTTTTCAAGTAATTAACACTGGGCACCAACAGAGCTGATGTTCCTTGAAGAAGAGTGAAACATTTATTACCCTTCTAGTCTTCCTTCCTGAAATGATTGAGGTGAAAAAAGGCTAAAAAAGAGAGTCGTTTCTTGGTTATCTTACTTCTCTTTTGTCTTTCACGTTGGTTCCAGGAATGGAAAGTGATTAATCACCTATCAAGACAGCAGATAGGAGTTGCCTTGGGGTTAGAGAGGATTGGGGAAGATCATTTAAGCATGACAATTAATTGAAATGAGTAAAATGGGGACAGATTCTTCATTCAAAAGTAAGTAGCAGGTGATAGGCAACAGATTTGGACTGTTATTAAGAAAATTGAGTGAGAAATCTTGGCTGATGAAGATGGAAAGTAGAAAATTAGTTATAAGGTAGAAAGAAAAGGCAGTAAAAGAATGGAGAAAAAAGTTTATAGTGATAATCCCAGTTTATTTATTGTTTTAAATTATTCAACTGGAAACCTCTGGCTCTGCCTTTGCTCCTTATTATGTCAGCTGTGTCCATACTATAGAGATGAAGCAGTGGGAGCCAAACTGCGGCACCTTTCAGGCTCCCGAAGAAGAACATTTCAGGCAGCAGTTGCATTATGCACATTTGGGAAGAGTGTTCTCTCCCAGTTAGACTCTGGAGACACTGCAGGTATATATCCTGGAATACTACAGCTGCTGAGTTGTGTGAGCTCTCATTTTATCTTTTGCTGGTTTTAGTCATCCTGTACTTTTGGCACAGCTGCCAACAATTCCACCATCCTTCTCTTCACACAAGCTTTCCTCTGTGTAAAGGACTCACTGGGACTCCTGCTGGCCACTCACCTCTCCTAGATTTGCCGCAGACTCGCAGCAAAGTTATTTTACTGGGCAAACAAAATGACTGCAACACCTCCAGCTTTTATATCCTTTCTGAAGGAGGTGCCAAAAAACTGAGGAAATAGACTGCTTTGAAGAGCCAACACAGCACAATAAAACCTGCCCACAATGTAAAAATACAGATCAGATTCCTATGGGGCCTTTCCTCTGAAAATTCTTATGTTAAGAACAACTGAGGATGAAATGCTTTTTACCATGTTCAGCAATGAAAAGGCTGCATTCATAAAAGTCATTGGGAGACAAGACGTGATCAGCATACAATATTTTAACTGCAATCAGTTTTCACATGGGTTACTTTCACCTCTTCACTAAGCTCAATACATTCTCTACAACATAAATTTGATGTACCATACACACGTAAAAATGTGCAAAAAATTTCCTAATGGCATATTCTGAGTTGGAACCTCAAAAAATCCCAACTTCGGCTACTACAAATTGCCATTTCTATAAGAAAATGACATTACGAAAAAAATTAACATGGCAATGGGTGCTGCTTCTTATATACTTAGATGTTTAAAGATGATGTAGGGGCCACAGGGTTATGTGGTGTCAGTTTGCAGGGTCTGCTGTTCTTCCCTGTTGAGACTCTTTGAGTTTCAGCCAAGGTCTGGTACGACACAGGGAAAACACACTATGCTGCTCTCAAAGTCCTAATTTGCCATTGGAGCAGCTGCCATAAAAACCCTTTGGTCTCAGAGAAACTTGAGAAAGGGAAAAGTTTCCAGGAGGAAAAATTAATTATACATTCATAAATATCATCAGCTGACTATGAATGGTTTCTATCTAGAAGAAAGGAGGAAACAGGATAAAGATTTTATTTCAGAGACAGCCATATTTTCATAATTTCTCTCCATGCTATGACTAAATAACTCACAATCTTTAAACTAGGGCAGAAGACTGAGTTTTCATCTTCTCTGTACCCCAAATGTGCATCTCAGTGAATCCTGGCATGCAACCATCAATGATCAGGGCCTTTTTGAAGTTACCTCTTGGAGCAGACTTTGGACCTGGAGTGGTTGTTTTCAGATAAATCAGTCATTACTCTCCCTTTCACCTTCATTAAAAAAAAAAAAAAGAAAAAGAAAAAAAAGGCAACTGAAAGAGTTCCCATTGAGTTGTGATGGATGGCTTCATAAAGAGGCATTCACCTGCCTCTTGGACCTGACAAGAGATTCCTCTGCTACATGTGTGAAGAATCCAGTCATGATTTTTTAATTCCTGTTGAATAAGAGACCAATTTTGATAAATCTTTGATGACTCCTATTCCAAGATCAATATTTGATGCAATAATCTTTTTCTGCATAAATATCCTGTTCAGCTCCTGAGCTAAAGCATGCAGAGCCAGTTGATCTAGGGCATCAATCTTGAGGAAATTGGAGACTTTCATAAGAAGTTTTCAGACATATTTGTAATGCAAAGATAAACACCATTTAAGCATGACTTGGCTCATTCTAGTCTTGAAAGACTGATAACACCCAAAGCAGCTGTGACTGAGGTTCACACACTGGGCTGTCATTTGTGGACATTATACTAATTACAGCCCTGCTGGCTTCAGAGAGGAATTGTTCTGCAATGATCTGTGATGTCATTTAAGTCTGCTGTAATCACATGTATCACATTTTCATGAAATGGAAATAAATCTCAAAGAACTGCAAATAAATCTAGGAAAAAAGTGTTCAGGTAGTAATTTCATTAAGATTGAGAACTTGAAACTAGCTCTGCTGCGACATGGCAGATTCCACTTTCCAAAAACGATGTTTTCCTCGGATATGTTGGCTGGTACAATTCTCTTTGCATGCACTATTACTGCTCAGTATATGGGGCATGACTCATGATACAGAATAATAGCTAGAGAAAATTGAGCTTCTGAAAAGTGAAATTAAAGGGGAAAAGCCAAAGGTATAAATAATTCAATAGACAGACAGGGCTGGAGCATACAAATGAGATGTCTCAGGATAAGTTTCAGCCTGTAATCCAACCCCTGGCACTGGATTGTGGACACACTTTAGCTTTATAGTATCCTAAGGGAAGAGTCAAATAACTGTAGTGCAGCATGAGGCCACCTGCAGTATGCAAGTGCAGGTATGCTGGTACTTGAGGATCAAACGCTTGTATTTTTTTTCCAGCATCCACTTGTCTTTAGTTCTCTCATAAACAGTCCCAGACTACCAGCCAGCTCTACCCACCTGCATCCTGCAAGGATGAACACCCACAGCAACACCCCTGTAATTCAGGTCTCAGCACTGCAACCCATTCCCACACAGCAAACCTGCTGTCTGCTCTGGATGTAGTGGGTCCAAACCCAGCCACACACCTTCCCTTAGGAGGAAAGCTGCAGTCCAGCTTTGCCCCCACAGCAAAGACCTCTGTGGTACAAGTACTACCACAATTTTTTTAATGTTGTTTTTGATGGTTTGTTTGTTTGTTTGGGGTTTTTTACTGACTTGAACATTTGTTTTAAAGTTCTTCCTATGAACTTCGTATTTGTCAGGTGTGGTCTCTTAGAGCATTATGTGAGTTCAAGCACTGCTTACAACTAATAAATATTTGTGCAAACTTTGCCCATTTTTAAGGAAAAGATTTTTTTACTTCCAGTATTTCATACTGAATGGAATACACATGCAGAGCACATTGTGTGAGCTGAGCAGAGCATGACTTACCACCTCTGCTGTTTCCTTTGGAGAACAGAAGAGATGGTATGTTTGGTAGTTGGAACGCAAACAAAGAGAAGAAACAGTCCTCTCAAATCTTTTGCTGCTGTAGTGGCTCTGTAGATAAACACACACAAAACTAAGTTAATTATCAGGCCTCATTTTTTTTCCCAAATGACTATCACTCAGTAGTAAGATGCAGAGCCTGATGTTATAAAAGGGTGGATGGCTTTAAATTAAATTAAAATAAAACAATAACTTCATAATGGCTTTTCCAGAACATAAGCATCCTTCTAGAAAAAAATAATCAGATGTTATTATAAGAGCTGGTAAGCTTTCATGCCCAAATTGCCACAACATTGAAACCTATAAATCCAGGCAACTCATGGTATTGTTTGTTATCCTTAGCCTTTCACTGGGCATGCCACCTGCCCTTTTGTTCTGCCTTGTTTTCCATACTCAGAAATGAGCTGCTAAAACTCTTCTTAGAAATTCAAGGATATATGTGCCCAGGAAAGTCATCTTGTGTTGGCCCACCCACTCACCCTCCCACTTGACAGACGTCTTTTGTTAAATCAATACCACAGGAAAGCCAACAGAATAGGTTACATCTTTCTTTGAGCAAGTGCATATAGTACTTCAGCTTTGATCATCCTTGAAACAACTGTGAGTAAAATAACACTGTCAATGGCCTCTATTATCTTGAAGAAGTGTGTAATCCCAGTGGAATAAATTAAATATTTGTGCTCCATCCTCGCTTTAAATATGATGGCCTTCATCCACAATGAGTCAAGTCCCAGAGGTGCCATCTGGGTTTGGTGTAGGCAAAAGTTTTAACTGTCAAAGGCTCATGGCTCAAACCAAACAGGTCCTAATCCTGCTTCTCTTGATGAATTGAGAGTCTTGAAAGACTCTCACAGAGATTGGAATCTGACCTCTCACTGCCTGTTTTTTTAACATTGAAAAGAATTAAAGAGCAGGTTAAACAAGATGGATCAAGAAATTTATTTTTCAAAACAGGTGTGATGGAAGAGGCAGAGAAGGAAGAGATGGAGATTCATGTATTTGGGTAAAAGCTTAAAATTTCAAGACGAGACATTAATGGAACATCATTGTTAAAAATTAGAATGTTTAAGGTGAATGCCTACATATATATTTCTTAAAGAAAAACATCCTGTATTCAGTGAAGTTCACATATGCCCACCTAAGAAGATGTTACAGCCAGGGTGAGGGTGATGCTGTATAGATTGTCAGTAGGGAAAAACAAGTTTCCAAGTCACTTTCATGTGAGAAGATACGTTCTGGGAAAAAACATGCTAGCCCAAGGAACCATCAAATCCCTGTCTCTGTCTATGGAGGAACTCTAGTGTAACAATCTGAAAGCAATCCTTTGCTAAACACTCTCTCTTGTTCTCTAACAAAGGATGCACTTGCTGATATTACAAGACAGAAAACTAGAAACTGGTAGAAACGAACATGAACAAATTACAACACATGAAAAATTAGTCTAGATTTCTTCTTATTCTTTAATTTTCTTTTTTTATGTTCTACACATAAAAATTCTGTGCTGAAGATGCCAGGTTAAGATCTAAGATGGTCAGGATGGGGACAGAGGAGTTTTCAAAGTACCTCTGTTCAACTGAAGTTGTATTAAGAACTGCTGATGTTGAATGTGAAGTTCCATTTCAGCACTAGGAAAAATACAACTCTAATCTTTTTGGAAGGTCATGACAAGAGATACTCACAAGGAGGTGGATCACCTGTAAACAGACCCATTGAACCATGCTGTGTTCTGATAGCCCACAGACACAAGATCTTTCCCAGACAGACCTTTAGAGATACCACGGACCTTTAGATCAGGATAGTTACATTCTGGAACTCACTGAAAAGAAAATAAGTTCTACAGGTTTCCCACCCAGCACAAAAGAAGTTTCAGCAGCAAACCCCAGAGATTTAATAAAAGATCCTAGAACATATTTTAAAAATAGATATGCGACCTGCTGTAAGGGAGATTGTGTTACCTGTGCAGGCAACATAGAGAAGTTGAATACTAGCTACAGAACTAGTTGCAATTTAGGTGCTGGAAAAGGCATAAAAAATTCTGTCAGACACATCCAAAATTACTTTCAGCAAGACAGTTACTCAGAAACTCATCAAAAAGATGGTTTCTGAGTAATTTTTTTCACCTGGTATTATTGCTTTCAGAGAGCAAGACCAAGGCCAGTGACAAATTCTTTCAGCCAAAGAAGACATAAAAAGCACCAAGATGTCAAAAATGAGAAAAATTCAGATTTTTTCTGAAATGTTTCGAGAAGCAAGGGTAACTGACTGATTGGATAAGATACCAGAAAAATGATAGAGTTTAACAAAGAGAAGACTTAGAAACTATCTTCTTTCTGCACAGAAGCTACTAGCCTTGAAAAATGCAGTAACACTGCAAGACCAGGAATAACACAGGAAATGTGAAAGACAGTATAAGGGTCATGTCAAAACTTAACGTCTGAACTATCATTGAAAATCATTGTTATTAACCTGAAACATAAAATGGTAATCAACCACTCAGAGGTGTTTCCCTGTATCGTTACTCCTATTCAGAATATTCAAAGAACAAAAAGGAACAAGGAGTTTAAATCACTTTAAGCATTAAAAATGGTGTTTTCTTTGTCAAAAAGAGCTGCCCAAGTGTTTACAGCATTAACCAGAGTTTTCAATTCTCTAAGCACAGTTAATGTCAGCCTCAAAACCACTTGTGATGGTTTAATTCACAACCGGGTGGAAACACCAATCATGTAGTGGTTTCAGTGTCTACATTGCTGTGAGATAGGATTAGGAGAAAGCAAAACAGGCCCAAAATTAAAAGTTACAAAGATAGTTTATTAACACACACTAAAAGAAGGAAATATGAGAATCAGAATGAAGCTTTTAAAACACTTCTCCTCCCCCCACAAACTGTTCACTTTCCCACAAACAACATAAAGAGACAAAACTTATGATTTTCAGTCAGTTTCACCATTTAAAAATAATCTCTCATCAGTTCTTTGGGAGAGGAGTCTCTCTTAGAGTCCCATGGAGACATTACCACAAGAAAAACAGTCTTCTCATGGCTAAAATGTCATGAATCTGCAACCGCTCGGAAATTCTGCAGAATAGGCCTCCTAGCATATTTGGGGTACCGTTTCAGGATGCCTCTTCTAGTATAAAACAAAAATTCTCTTCTATCTCTAAAATCATCTCCATCTCAAAGAAACAGAGATCTCCTTTTTCCCTAGGAGCAAAGGGCTTCACAGCACTTTCTCTTCCTCTGTCCAAAATTCTCCATTAAATCTCAATTATATCAGTCCACAACTTTTGACTAGAGCCAGCATCCCCCCAAACAGCATTCACATATTACAAGAAATAGTCCATTCTTCATGGTTTCACAAGAGAAGTCCAGCCAAAAATGTCCACTCCTCAATCCTCCAACCTAGGACTCTACTCTCTCTCTCTCTGACCTCAGTTTCATGCTGTGTCTCTTTAGTTTTCAACCACTGTTGTTTTCTCTCCCTGGAAAAGGGCCAAGTGCTCTGCAAGCTTCATCAAGAGGGAAAGAGTTAATATCTTTGCCCAGGTCTTCTCTCCTATGGTGTCAAATTTCAAAACCACGCTGGTGATGGTGGGAGGAAGAGAGATCAGAGATCAGAGCACCTGGGCAGTGTAGTAAATAAGTTGCTGCTTCAAATTTTATATATGTTGTTACTGTTGTAAGGTTTCTCAGTTAAGAGAGGTATTAATTGTTGAAAACCCAGATGTTCCCCCAGCTTTTGTATCTTTGATTTATATCCCTCCTCCGTCAGGCACTGCCCTGCCTCCTTTGTGGAGGTCGCCATAGTGACTGGGCACGCTCAGCTGGAGTGGGCCCAGGTCCATGGCCGCCCCCAGAGCGGCTCCCAGGGGGATTCCCCCCCGGCCCCAGGCCCCAGCGTGGGCTGGCCTCGGCTAGCCCGGGGTCCTGCACCTTGTCCGTCACAAGTGTGTGCGGAGGGACGTTGGGGAGCAGGGGGGGCCTGGGCCACGGCGGCCCACGCCTCTCCCAGACCACCGCCGTCCCCCCGGGGTGGCTCACAGACCCCAACCGCCCTGAGTCCCCAGCGTGGGGCCATCCCCAGCCTGCCTGATACCCCGTGGTTCATCTACCCCGAGTGGGGCACGCTCCAAAGCAGAGAGAAGACGCCGGAGAGCAGACTGAGCTAAGTTGCCAGGACAGGACACGTGAACACCTTGAGAAGGATTGAGCATCCCATGGGTACTTGCTCATGCAAATAAGAACACCTTGGACACTTTTCAGAAAAAAATCCCCTTCAAATGGAGAGCCAAAATACAGTCAAAAGACATAAACAGTACCCCAAGTCAGGGAAGAGGTGAATGTATCTCCAGTCCCTGATTTGAAGTTTTTGCCTTGTCCCCCTGATCTAAGAGAGCTAGAAAAAGGTGGATCCAAGCTCCTGAGGTGAAGGGAGTATCTACCCAGTGCCTGCCATGAGGGAAGGGAGATCCAGCTCTGCCCTGCAGTCAAGCAACAGAGCTGCAACATCCCCTCCTCTTCTGTGTCACTTGAAGGGGGTGACGGCAAGACCCGTTGAGCTTCCCACCCCGAGCTGATCACTAAATAAAGGCATTTAAAGGAGAAAGCTCTCCTGCCCTTTTTATTCATAAGAGGCAGTATGGAATCCAAACAGGCAGGATCATAAATGCCTCCTTGCCCACCTCTTGGTCTCAATCGGGATGGCCCCTGGCCCGGCCGGGCCCGCAGCTGGCATCAGGGGCCCAGCGGAGATCTCCCTCCACCCAATCTGGCGGCAGGGTAGGCCTGTTAGTTACTGCGGCCCCCCTTCCCCTGCCGGCAGCTGATGGGGCCCGGGGGCCTGGCCAGGCCAGGGCCGCTCCTCGGAGCCCGGCCAGGCCC